>OMOT01061248.1:0-10424 GCA_900312575.1 Acanthochaenus luetkenii | reverse complement strand
CGACACCCTGGAAACAGAGGACACAATGACGCGTGTGGCACAACGACCTCCCTCCCAAAAGTGCGTTTGGCGAACACAAATGTACCTCTGGGCAGTAAGGAGGAACGTTGAGGACAAACAACGTCCTGTCCAGGGGTCGGTGTGAGGTCTTCTCTGCTCGCACTTTATGCTCTTTCACACACAACTTGTGCTGCGCAACGCTGTCGGTGCTAAACCGCAAGGGCAGCACTGTAAACGAGACACGAGACACAAGTGAAGCCATTAGCCGTTAAGACATTACAACACGGTTACAGGCCCTTTCACACTTTGACATAGGGAACCTAAGTGAGGCTACGATCAAGATGGGAGTTAAACGACCAAACAAGCGATCCTGTCCGTGTGGTAGCAAAATGTAGACATTACTATTCGACGACTTCGTCAATTATTACCTGTAAAACCTCCGGGAATAATACAAGCCTGGCCACTGGCATGTTTCTTCTTGGACGGCGCCATTTTGATGCGACCCTTCACACCGGAAGTAGAACTAGAACGTCATCCGGTACTTACAAAACACAGAATCAATATTTTACGCGTGGACACTTGAGCACTGAGCCCATTACGACTTTTTTTTAGCAGAGGGTGTTTTTTGCTCTGGGAAAGACTCGTTCGTGTACACTCGTATAAACGGCTCAAAAACACTGAAATATGCAAATTGTATTTTTTATTCGTCATGTGTCCCGACCACTGATCCCATGAGCATAACGTGTCTTAAGGAAATCTGTCTTGGCCAATGATCCAACTCTAATCAGTTGCCTACTTCTTCTGCACTTAACGTTAGATGTTTTATAAATCTAGAGCCGAGGTGATAACACAGAAGGGGATGATCTGCCATTTGCAACGGAAAATAAATACATCATGTAGCAGACAGGAAAGACAATTCTCAGACATCTACAAAGCTAAATATTTAATGGTGTAATTTCACAGATAGACCTCACTAATAGAAAGAGTCATTTACAGTCCTTAAACCTACATTGATTGAGTAGTAAACTAGAATGGCTTGAACTTACACAGCTTGAAAACTGGAGTACCAAGTAAAACCAGTCCCAGAACAGCACAGAATAATTTGAATGACATAATGGCAAAAAAGAAGAAGTGTAAATTACAATTGTTAACACAGTGATCACTGGATAATGAGAATGTTGCCTGTAATTCAGTGTAGGGGGTGGTGGTGGTGTAAACTCAAACTTACAAAAATAAAACAAAAGAAATACTAACTTTGTCCAAATGGGTTAGTATTCAATAGAGAGAAAAAAAACATCCCCATGTCCTGTATGAATTCCTTTCCCCTACCATATATGATTAAAACAAATACATCAAACTTCTTTCCATTGGTCCATCTCAGAAATACATGGACAACATTTGGATGCCACAAAATCAAACATTTTCATTTCTTTTAAAAAACAAGTATCCATTCATTTACTGACTTTCAGAGTAGTCATGTATGCCAAATGTGTAAAAACCTGTCTCTGGGCCGTCTGCCGTCAAGGTGAAAACCAGTTTGTATGTGAACACTGAGAATGCAGTAGTATGTACTATGGACTGACATACTGAGTGTGCACGTACATCTGTGTTGCGTCAGTGTACACAAGAGATGAGCTATATCTTGATGCGAAAGGCAGTGGCCTGAGAGCTGGAGGGCTCAGTGGTTGAGGTGGACTGTGTAGTGGACTTGAACAGAGCTTTCAGGATGGTCTGGGGGTCCACCTCTGGGGTAGGTTGAGAGGAGGCTCGCTGACCAGCAGGGCGAGACAAGGAAGGTGGCAGACCGTCTTTCTTTGCACCGTTGCCTGCACCTGGAGAGTCACTGAGCCTCCTGTGAGAGACGAGGGAGAGAGGAGCATCACGTTTTCACAAGACCACAGAGCAATAAAACCACATGCAGAGTCCCAACACTGTTTGTTGATCAAATACCATTACTTCCCCATGACACAGAGCAATGAGGATAGTGTCAATGTTCAAATGTCCCAATTTTTGGTTTAATAGCCGATTCAAATAATGATCTTGTGTTGGCTAGCTACAACTATCTCTTGTTTAATCACAAAATGTGTTATTTGGGTTATTGCTACTTCAAAAAGGTAACTCAATGTACCACCAAATAGCTTGAAAAACACTTGACTGGTTGATAAAAAGGTGCATGTAAATGTTGTCAACTACAGATCAATTTGAAATGGAGGGAAATAAACACTGCGGGCTCACTTACAATAGAATGGGCTGATCAGATGTGATGACACTGCCCTGAATGTGAAGGTTACACTTCATGGGTTGGCCTGGGGACGGATGAAAGGAGAAGGCAAGTAAGAGAAAAGGAACAAGTCTGGTTACTGACGATCTCACTGATGCTTCTCAAATTCAAGTGGACAACCCTAGACCAAATGATACAAATACATTTTGTTTCAACAGACAGATAAAAAGATGTCCCCAACCAGCAAACTTATCATAAGTATCAGTTATTGACCTGCATGCAATATAGAACCTAGTGCCCAAAATCCAGAGCCAGTTGATACGTGCACCCTTGCTACTGGCACTTACCGTCCAGGCAGCGGTTGTTGTACTTCCTGTAGGCGCTCACAGCATCGTCTTTACGGACAAACACAACTTCAGCCACCCCCACCTTCACCAGCCGTGCTCGCTTCAAGGCACCACACACACAGAACAGTTCCTGTGGATGAAATAGATGACACCACACACAGAGAGAAAATTAATCATAGGCAGAACAGCACTCAGCTCATGGTCTTAATCTCACACATAAATATAAGGACATTGACAAACAGCTGTGCGATTTACTCACCACTATGTCTTCCTCAGTGACCCGGGGATGCAAGTTGTTCACAGTTATCTTCGTCCCCTCCAAAGGACTGCAAGCAGGCTATAAAGTAGTGTGACAACACCACAAGATCAAATATACTGTATGCAATGAAAATGATGTGTAGAAAAATGCATGCACAATTGATTTCATAACATGCAGCTATTCTAATCCTGCCACCACCATGAAGCATTTGCTTCCTGCCTGAAACCACTTGAGGCTCTCCAAGCCTCCCTACCACTGTCTTCTGGCAATGACTATGAAATGCAACAGCATCATGACTAGGGTAAAGTTTCCTTTGAGCACAGCACAGGGATCAGGTAGACACCTGTACCAAATCTTTAACATTGAACTTTCAGGGTAAATAACAAAACGGATGAGATCAGCATCTAGAAGCAATTTTGAGGGATTGAGGCAGGAAAGAGGCATGTGGGTGTATAAATTGGAAAGAGATTAATGTTGTATTGTTTTGGTTCGTTCATGATGTGTTATCAAGTTTCTACTAACCAAGTATCCACATTTTCACAGTAAGTTTCATTAAGATATAATCAATTTCAGACTCGTAGCTAAAGTTACCTTCTCAATAAATGCATGCAAGAGCAAATTTTATTATCATTATGTATTATTCAACAACCATTAAGAACAAATATGCCTAAAGCTAAGCATTTATAATGAACCAACATTGGTTAACCTTAGCTTGGGTGATTTCTCTCAATATGTTCAATTAGAAATGTTACTCTGAGGCACTATATTCTGCATAAAAATGGTATAGTAATAGACAAATTTAGAAAGAAAGGTAGTTAGAGAAGGAGGAAAGGAGTGAATATTGAACTGTAGATGCAAGTATGGATGCTAACCTGTGGGGGAGTGAGAGGTGTTGTAATGGTTTCTGCTGTGCTCTGCTGGAGAGTCCTGGAGACGGGCTGTAAGGCTGCAGTAGAGGACCGGGAAGCTGCCGTACTTGGCCTGGTGGGGGCCACAGGGACAGGGGGACGTGGGGCTGTGTAAGCATCATTTTTAACCACCTTGGTGATCGGGGCTGACATGGAGAATGGGGAGCCCATGGCACCAGGCTGTAAGAGACAAACGTATCAAAGGGAAAGGAGGTTCAATATAGGGAATATAATAGGCATATGGGAGAGCGCAGGCAAGTGTTTGAGCCTTTGTGTCAGTCCTACATGACACTCCTATGAGGCAGCTCTTACCCGTGACTGTAGCATACTGTTACTGGTGGTGATCTTCATTTGTTTATTGAGGGTGCAATCATTCCCATCTGAGACAGACTGAGGGAGACAAAATAGTAAATTTAGCACTTCAGTACCATGTTTCATTGTATTACAAAGCTGTAATACAAGGGAAACAAACTGGAAGTGCTCTGCTTTCAGATAAACATTTTTGGCTACACAAACGAACTGCTCTAGGGGTGTCCCCGAAAAAGCGACGATTTGATGAGGTGATCAAAAGTCCCCATATTGACTGTGCTGATCATAGTCAAATCATCAGAGTAAATCTATTTAATTTCCCCCTCGTTTATGCAAATTGTATTGACTGTTGTGACCGCAATTAGTTTGACCGTGCAATGGATTAATTCCAGCTTTACTTTACAAAGTGCAACATTCGTATAAACAATTTAAGAATGAGAATGCCTAGTTCCAAAAAAACTAAATAAAATAAAAACACTTGGTTGACCATTGGTCAACTATAGACTTTATTTGACGACTCATGGTCGAACCAGGAAAAATCGTCGGGACACCCCTACATTACCCTTTATCACCAAACATGTTAAGATTAAAAAAAGCCTCTACCTGTGAGGCCACACGTATCCCACTTGACATCCCTACTGGACGTTGCTGTGAAAAGACATGTTGATACATCAGAGTATGGCAAGCAAATTGTAAGCAATAAAATATTTAGAAGTACTTCCAACATATTTCTAGCCACATCCCAATTTTCATTCCGTTAATTCACAAGAAGTTACAAGCAGCCAGAAGTCCATATACTCAAAACTCAATATGCTTTAACGTTTCAATAAATAAGCATAGATCCAGCTTGTGTGGCCAATTCTCCAAAGGACAAAGCCAGTGACTTCTTTCAACCTTACCTGGATGGTCTTGGTTATTTTTAAAGGTGTTGCAGCAGCTGCCAGTGTCTGTGTCCCTCCAAAGCTTCTCTTCAGGCTCAGTCTATCACGAGCATCCATCATCCTCTTGGGAACACTGCCCAGCTGCGGTGTCACCCCACCCCTTACACTCAGTCCATGTACATTAGGTGTTAACTGGAAATTGCCAATGTTGTTGGTGTGCATCTGTGGCACATGTGTCTGGCTCTGTAGGTGGTGTACCACTGCTGTCTTCTGTATGGTCTGTGAAGGGACACTGAACTGATTCTGCCCCTGTTTGCGTGAGTTGATCATCTGCCGTGCATCCTGCACCGCTGCTGCTGCCTCCTCCTCTGCCACGGATTTTGAAGCGAGCGTCTTTCTGGCCAAGCTTCTCTCTTGCATCTTTCACTTGAAAGCCTGAGGGGAGATGGGAAGAGGAAGGAGGGCACACAATGCACAGCACTCTGAACATATTTCTTGTATCCAGCACTAATATACCTTTCCATAGATTGGTCCTCATTCACTATTCAGCATAACATAATTGTGTAATTTGTATGTAATAAATTTGAGTCAAAAGTTCATTTATTGATATTGCCCTTTATCACAAGCATGTCTCAAAGGACTTTACAGAAAATGAGCCAAACTAGATCTACCTGAACAACAATCAATAGAATTACAGAATAGTATAAGACAAAGAGGGAAACAGCACAAGACGCACAATATAAATGAGCCGTCAAGGCAATGATGGCAGTCCATACCTGTTCCTCCTCCAAGCCTTTGTCTGACATCATTGGCCCCAATCTTCTGCCGGGCATCGAAGCCCCTCCCGCTGCCTCCTGCACCCCGTCCAAACATGGTCCTGTGAGAAATAGAAAGCTAGGTTTACAGTTAACCAAATGTACTACAGATAGAGTAACTCTGCAAAGTACCCCCGTTTTAGCTGTAAAAATTGCGCAAAGACAATCCATTTCAGAATATTTACTGGTTATAGGCAACTGTTCCAATGTTCTAGAAATTACATCTACCGGCGGGATACACGGAAGTACTATTTTTGCTGCAAACCTAAACATTAGCTAGCTAACCGTAACTAGGGGACGTATTGTCCCTACATTTTTAAAAACGAATTCCTTAAAATGTCCGGGTTTTTGCATTGCTTTTTCCCAGTTTGTATTAAACTGTTCTGTAATTCCATTGATTGTTGTTTGGTTAGATCTAGTTGGGCTCATTTTCTGTAAAGTTCTTTGAGACATGCTGTATAAATAAATGAACTTGAATTTGTATTGCACGTCGCACTAAGTCTCCTTCGCACTCACGTTGAATACAGTGCCAAGTTGTTAATTGTCTGTTGAGTCACTTCTTTTAGTGCAATACAATGGGATGTGCTGAGAGCAGATTGTACAGTTGAGTCAAATACTTGAGAGGCCCCATCTATATTATGTAGGCCCATATTATATATTTTAGTTATGGATATTCACATGTTTATTTACAAAATGTGTAGTGCTTTTATTGATTTTAGGACATCACGATGCCTCGTGGAATCATGACTATAAATGTGAAACTTAATTGTTAACGATACAAATATTATCGTATTCATTATTAATATTGAAATTCGAGGACGTCTGTGTTATTGGTGTGAACGCAATCAACAATTTCTCACAAATTCAGCCCTTAACATGGACGCACTCCCATCTGGCCTATCTTGCTTTTCTGCGTTCTTAAAACCTGTTCTAAGCTGAGGACGGGTCTCAGATCAGATATCATTCAGGAAAGACAGAATTGTCCCGGGAACTTTGTAAGCGTGGTTAAGAAGAACTTTCTTCTGAACTTTTTTATTTAACTGCGTTCCAGGATTAGGTCCAATGTTATTTGCTGGAATGAGCGGAGCAACATTAGCCAGCTACGCTAACAGTTGACCAACATTGAAATAGTTTGCAGCTGTTGGAAGTTTACGCGATGTCGTGTGTTCTACAACCATTTTAACAACGGGAAAAAAACAAGTGAAATAGCTAACCAAGGTTCCCTTAATTCAACGATCAGTAAGGACGAACGGGCCTAACGTTAAAGCTAATTTACTTGCTGGCTACGTTTGTTATCTAGCACCAACTAGCCAACAACAGCCGTGTTCGTTTCTCTCATATGCTCAGTAAGAAATGTTACTCTGGGTCGCTGTATTCTTTATAAGACGCACATCCCGCTGTATAGCAATAGTTTACGTACCGTTTAAGTGGCGCTTTGGTGTTGATACCGCGTTGTCGTATCACTTCATCCAAAGAAATGTCAGCCATTTTATTCCACTGCTTCTAATGAGCATGCGCGTGATAGCCGTTTTAGCAGTGGGCTACGGTTGCCGATTTGGGCCTTAATACAACACTAAACCATTCAAAACGTTTGCGTCGAAAGGAGCCGTTTCAGTTCGCATCTTGTAACACATATTATGTATGTTCACATGTTAAACAGTTACGTGCCGTTGTGAATAAGAAAAACATACGCTGCGTCCGAATCACAAGGCAAATGCCTGCTGCCTCGCTGTCTGGCCAGTCAACGTCCTTCAGAGCAGCGTTGTCAGTGCGGAGGGACCTAGAAAGGAATCTGCTTTGAGACAGGATACCAAGGCAGCATGACGTCACAATTTTAGCTTAACGCTGCCGTTACAACAAAATTCATCCAGCTGGCTTTTCATTAAATCAACAATTTGTCGATATGAACAACCTGATATTATAATGCCAACGTTGATATATCACATTGTTGAAGAGATTGGAGAAGACTTCTGGGGTAAACTTTTACTATTTATAAAAATAAAGATAATAGGCAGACTGTACTTTGACTAATGACAAATAAACTGGATTCACAAGCGTTAACCACTGTAAGATGTATGTTAAATGTACTGTATTTTAAGGCCAGGCAATTAGCTACACTACAGGTAATGTTGTAAGAGCAGATGGTTTTAGGGCTTTAATTGCAGTTTTTCTGATCCAATAACGAATAAATTCATTAACAGTATAAATATTAATAATACTTTAATATGCAATTCAAATGACACCACATCTTTAGCAACCACTAGCTTTACTTTTTATACTTAACTACATTTCATTGCTACTTTTACTTAAGTAAACATTTTGAGAACCGTTGAATAATAGCCCATAAGTTTTAGAATGAATAATAATAATAATAATCAAAACAATATACGACTGTGCAACACAGCTGTACTATACTACACTAATGGTTGTAATTATTTTTGGCAGTTTATTCCAGGCTCAACGGGTCAGTGCCACTCTTCCGGATGTTTTTCGAAGAGTGTGACACTCCATCTGAGTGGGGTTTCCATCACAGCCCTTCTCCAGCTCCTGGACCAGGAACGACAAGGGGTGCTGGTTTTCCTCTTCTGGTTGCCATGTGGGACCTCTTACCGGGTGGTGTCCGGGGCATTTGACACGCCCAAAGCCACTGTTCACCGGGCCATCCAGCTGCAGGCTGTATGTGAGGTTTATTGATGTTTTTGTTGGTTTCCCTGGCTCTGTGCACGACTCCAGGATCCTCCGGCACAGCCCTCTGTATCAGAGTGGGGTGTATCCATCACCGGGTACCTTCCTTCTGGGCGATGGAGGATATCCATCACCCTGATGACACCCTACAAACACCCAGTGTGCAGCACAACACAGGTTCGGAGTTTTAAATTGTTGTTCCCTTTGTGAATAAAGTGTGTTGAGGGATTCTTTGTGGTAATTAATTAAATCGACTAAAAGTGGAATTTCAATTATTTTTATTTCAGAACTCCAGAAGAAAGGTGAGAATGCTACTAGCAAATAATACATGATAAATAATAAATGAATCACATAAGCAAAACTGTTGACTGTTAATAATGTAATTGCATCTTAAATTATAACTACAATTACATATAACATATAGACTAAACAAGTAATACACCATACAAGCTGCTACCTGCCTGTTTAGCAGGCTAGCAAATCCGAATTTCGGAACAAACGTTTTAAATAGACGTTGGACATTTAAACATAAAGGATATTCAGTTACACGGGTGCCTATTTGTCGTTGTTGAAAACATTAAAACGTCCATTTGTAGACAAGTTCGTCAGTGTAGCTACAGTCACTCGACTTTTTTTCTTCTTCATCCGGTGTGTTATACACGTTTTGTATTGGACCATACCTTGATGCCTCCCTGCCTCCCAACGCTGCTTGATTCGGGGACGAACTCGTAGACAGCTAAGGGTTTGTCGTGGGTCGTCCTCTCCGCGTCTGAACGTCTAGTATCGATTACTCTTCACCCAATGCAAATGCCTAGATCCGTCACCTATACTCCCATGAGCCTTTGCGCTAGAATGTTAGTAAAAGTAGCATTGTTTGTTTGTGGAAAAATGTTTACGCTTACTTAAACCCCCCGTTTACGGTATTATTCATGTCAATAAATGTTCCCACCGGCACAAAGTTACTTGACTCTGGCAGTGTCGCCATCATGAGCACCGTGACAGAGAACACCTGCACCCAGTGTGTAGCCTCGTCTTCGACCATCCTCTAGTCATGCCTTAAACTGATGAGTAAGGAAAATAACGACGCGGGGTGACGCCCGTGTCCTCGTTCAAACGCGAGAAGAATTTTTGAAAGGGTACAGGTCTGCCTCGCTAAGTGACTCGCCTACTTCGTGAGATGCTTTAGAGGACCAGGATCTGCCCCGCCCCTCCCTGTTGACATGAATATCACACACAGCATCATGAAGTTGGTGTTCTGATTACCTCTTATCTCGGACACGTCGTCCTCTCAACCGTTAGTAGGATACTCTCTCTGTTGGGTGCGCTCATTTCACAAGTCCCGTCGTCCCGGTAGACACGTCATGTGTATGTGTCTTTTTGGTTCGTGTGTTTGTTTTTGTGCCGCGCATTTGAAAACGTTAAATCAAGCGTCATAGCCTCGAAATACACGAGCAGAAATTGAAATACGTCATTGATATAGGTACATATGCCTATTTTGTACATTTTCCCTATCAAATATTGACTATATGTATATATTGTCAAGACTAAAGTTGCCACTTAAGTAGATATATGTTGGTATGTAAGTCCCTTTGGATAAAAGCTAAATGCTGTAACAATAATTTCTTAAATTAGATTTTTTTTTAAATGATAGTAATTACTTTTTAAAAGATTATTATGACATTATTACACTAACAAAATGTACAATATGAGATTGTGATGTTTTAGTAGGATAGAGGTTGTTAGCTATTAATGCTATTACAAGTATATGGTGGTGCAGGGGACTTGGTTCTCTGTTCTGCCTCCTGTCTGACCGGGTGGTGCAGGTGACTTGGTTCTCTGTTCTGCCTCCTGTCTGACCGGGTGGTGCAGGTGACTTGGTTCTCTGTTCTGCCTCCTGTCTGACCGGGTGGTGCAGGTGACTTGGTTCTCTGTTCTGCCTCCTGTCTGACCGGGCGGTGCAGGTGACTTGGTTCTCTGTTCTGCCTCCTGTCTGACCGGT
>OMOT01061238.1:8476-23376 GCA_900312575.1 Acanthochaenus luetkenii | reverse complement strand
TTTTTTTACGAGTTTTTTACGTGTTATAACTGAACACTGTTACTGTGAATACGCTCATTAACGTTTGCACAAGGTTGAGAGTTATTGTGAATGTGCTTAATAAAGTTTGACTGACTGAACTATCTGACTGGTTTGTGTCGACCAGAGTCAGAGAGCGTTAGGGGGCAGAGGGGATGTTACTCATGTTATGTTGTTGGCGCGATGTTACGAGGACGCTGCTAATAAAGTTGCATACGAGTACATAGTGGATTCACGTTTATTATTATATTTACAATATACCACCGTTTTTATGCCGGTCGTATCATTTTATTTTGTAGTATTTATCCGCCACACCTTAAAGACCGGTCCGTGAAAATTGCGGCTTATAGGCAGGTGCGGCCTATTTATGTACAAAGTTGTGTTTTTGAAAAAATGTAGTTGGTGCGGCTTTTATTCAGGTGCGCTCAATAGTGCGGAAAGTACTGTAGTGTGTTTTGACGTCTCTCCTTCTAGGAAGGCAATATACAAGACAACAGGAGTAACGCGAAAGTAACGGAACAGAACAACTCACCCTTCATTTTTGTTGGTTCTGTGAGCATCTACAAAGGTTACCTCACCCACTTTTCTCATCAGGTCTTTCAGGTCCTGTTTCAAAGCATATGTAGGATTAGTAACAATGAACAAAATATGTGAGGTGCTTGTGAGCGCCTTTTCAAACCTGGAGTGAGAAATAAGCAGGCAGCATGAAACCAGCATTCAGAACTGTAACCTGGGTTATCTAATGCAAACTTTCACAGCAAAATAATATATGTGATAAGCTCTTAATTCAGTGGAGGGCATGTAATCAAAAGACCCACTGAAAATGCTTCGTGAGAGGACAAAGGTTACCGTTACCTAATACAATAATTTATTTTAAGTCCCATTAATTGGCTCCTTAAATTCACGCTCATTTTTAAACTGATCAGAAAAAAAAAGGAAAAAAAGTTACATATTGTGAGACGCTTAATAATTCTATAGTTTCCACTGCAGGTTAAGTTTTAATGTTCAAACTAAATATATCTCAGTATTCAAGTTAATGTTGGATTTATGGTCAGAATATTTGTAATAATAAACTTGTTATTATTGGGGGGGATGACAATAATAATAATATGGGTAAGTGGACAAAATCCTTTATCTGAGGTTTCTTTTTGTTCATGTGGCGTATCAAAATGGTTGCTACCCAATATGGACTCAAACCAACTATATTGCTTCAATAATAACTATTCTCCCCCGGCCCGTCCTTTGAGAAGGTAAATCTAAACCCCTTTACCACCCAACCCCTTACAAACCCAATCACATGAGTTTTTTTTGCTACTTACCATTCCATACCCAGGAAGATATTAGCATAGAGCCACTTGTCCAAATAGCAAATGGGAACCAATGCAGTGTTAAGCCCATGAGAAACGACCTCTGCCTTGACTCGGAATCCGGCCTCCAAGTAAGGTACCACCAGAGAGCAAGTGGGGGGAGGGGTGTGCGCCCAACTCCACCCCCCCAGCTCCATCAGCAACAGAAAAAGACCCAAACGGGGAGTGTAGGGGCCGTGGATTTGAGGGGGGCTACAGCAGTCGGGGATGCCAGACCACAGAACCTCCAGAGTGTGGCTACGGACCTCCTAAGGCTACCGTATCCTGCGCTAGACCACTTTCACCCGCTACGGGGCCCAGCCAAGACTTAGACCAGCGGCAACTGCGTGTAAGGAGAGGCACCAAATGGACACTATTCAGAAAAACAACCAGGAGAGGGCGCTATGCACTTCAGACGCCTCCATGGAGGGTGTGCATGCAACTCCGATAAAACGAAACCATATCAGAGCAGCTGTTAAAAAAAACAAAACAGTTAAATGTTCTTAGTCAGAATGCCCATCAGCATTAACAGTGCTTGGAAAATAAATGAGGTAAAGTAAAAACAGACAGGGGGGGCTTGCTATTCTATTTCACCAATTAACTAGAGTACATGTCTTTTTCTTTTTTTTCTTTTTTTTTAAAGTAATGTGGCTATTGAAAAATTGACCCGGACCAATCAAATTAATGCTGCTTCATTAAAAAAAACAAAAAAACAATGTCATTAAAAGCTGATATATAATCAAAAATTACTTCTGTAATATGATAGAAAAGAAACTGAGGTAATCTCTCACCTGCCAGCTAATTCGTGAAGAGAGGTTCTCTACAATGAGTCTGTGTTCTGTCCGCTGAGGGGGCCCGTACCTGTACAGGGGAAAATGTCACTTAGCTAGAACATCATTTTCAAATCAAGGGACACACAGAAAGCCTTAAATAGATACACAAGATTCACTTCATTAATCCCCACGGGGGAAATAGCCACCCACACAACAAACAGTGACATAAATGTGGCAAATGAATCTATTAAGGTGGAGAGCACAAATGTTTCACTGTGCATACTGCAAATATATCAAGCTGGAAAATGTCAGTATTGAACAGAGGCTATGCCTTTACATCAAGCCATTTTTTCGCCGGTTATCCAACCGATTGAAAATATTTAAACAGGGGGAAATGGTGGGAGTAAGTAACTTATAATACCAGTTTTGTTATTGTGTTGGAACATTTCTTTGACAAAGGCCTTTATTTTCCTTTATAACAGCTTATTTGACTGTACCCAAAAGTCAGTAGAAGTTTTACATAACTGGTTAGCTTAGGTTTCAGAAAGCGAAGCTACGGCTACTGTACCTGGATCCACTGCTGCGAGACTGGCGATAGTTGCCGAACCGTGGAGAGAAACGACCCATTCCACCACCACCGCCTCCACCACCACCACCAGCACCACCACCTCTTCCTTTTCTGGAGCGAGCATGCTCGATTGTGACCCTGAAGAGAAGAGAGAGAGCAACTGATAAGACAATAATGAAATAAGAGACTAATTTAGTGACCAATGTGTCTACAAATGAAATGTAGGTTCAGTTTAATCATTGATATGAAAATCTCCATGTTAGATTTAGGGGGTGCTGATTACATTCATGTAGCTATACATTATACTGTGTATGCTGGCTGAAATTAAAATATTTAATGGATTACAGCGGGGATTCTTAAGGGAAAAATCCACCACAGAATGCATTAAGAAAAACAGCTACTGGCCATTTCTGGGCCCATTTTGTTTGGTGGTGTATTTTTCTTAACTGGGCAAACATAAACAATATGAGGACATGCTGAGATATTTCAAGTGCAGCTACAATGGAATTTAACAGCAGATTTCTTTTCCCCAGTTATCCAAAACATCAGATTTTGGGGCCAGTCCCTCAGAATCAAAGAACATGGCTTCTTTACACTCACCATTTTGCATCAGCAGTCAACAATCACGGAGAAATCCATGGTAGAAAAAAAATAGATACTAATTTCTCCACCGACAGTAGCCTCAATAGACTAGAAAGCATTTCAGCCACAAGATGCGTTTTAAGTAAAGGGTGCGACTGCGATAGACACGCAACAAATACACAATAAAGTAAGTTACAATTCAAAATAACTTCTGGAATACACTGATATCGAACAGTGTAAGAGTATAACATCTTCTTTCAGATAAAGACCCAAATAGAGTCCACTCAATGTTACCCTGAAACCTAGTAAATAAATGCAATTGTCACATCGGGACACCACAGAATGGGGCCTACAACCCAAAGAAAACAGACATATACCTTTCACTACACAGTTCTTTGCCATTCAACTCGTACACAGCATCGTCGGCATCTCTGTGGTCATCAAATTCCTATTAAAAAAACAAGGAGACTGGTTCAGTAAAGGCCTATGGCGGTACACGTTACAACCAATAATTCACACAGGGCGGCCATACTCACCACAAAGCCAAATCCATTCTTCAGGTTGATTTCCCGTATCCGTCCATATCCCTTGAAGAACTTCTCCACGTCCCTCTCTCTGGCGTGGGGGCTCAAACGGCCGATGAAGACACGACACCCACTCATTATTAGCTGTAAAATACAATTGAGCAATAATACCGTTAGCTAGCATGGTAATTTATTCTGCATCCTCATCGTTTGCTCAGGCGAAATTAGCGTTAGCATGCTTCTTCGACGATTTCTGTTGCCGCACGCTAGTTAGCTAGCTACAAATCATAATCTCCTGTTCCCCAAAGCACGGAACTTGGCAGTATTTAAACAATCTTAATGTTTATAAAAAACAATTTAACGTCAAACATATCCATGTTCTCACCTCAATTTTATATTCTTTTCTCTTCCAAAAGCGTTGTTTGCCACTATAACTAGGTGAAGTTAACGCTAGTCGACTGTATCAAAATGGCGAGTCAGTGCAAAGTGCACGGGGCGACAGAAAAGGGAAGAGGAAATGCCCGAAATGCTGGCTGAACGTTGCCAGCTACGTAGATATTTAAGTACTGTACGTTAATAGTTAACTTGGTTAAAGTAGACGACTTTGCGCCTGCGTCATTGAATAAAAAAAAAAACACATCTCTGTAATAATATCATCTTGATATAAAACAGTACATTCTTAAGATGAAGTACTTTAGATTTTTCATTCATTGTGAATAAATGCTGATAATTGTTGGACCTTAAAAGGGGGATACAACACAGATTTGGCAACCCAGTTCTAAATTTACACTGTAACGGGTACAACTGGAAATCATCATTCATTGTGTATGCCTCATATTCTTTTCTAGCTCGTCATAGCCACAAACTGGATCGTATTTGTATAGGCTAAATGTTCTTGGCACCCATAATTTGGTTGACATAAAAAGGAGCAAAACGTTTCATTGTTATTCGGTCTCTTTATTCCAATACTATATAATTCTTGAAATTGTCTTAAGTTAGGAAAAGGAGATACAAGGTTAAAGTTGACACAATACAATAGAAAAAAGTATTTGCCTGGTCCGCTCTGTAGAAAGTGCCAAATATTTGGAGCATGGAATACTGATCACTGTACAGCCCATTTCAACTCGAAACATACAAAATAATCTAACAGCAAAATAATCTGAACACAATACACTTGGTGAAATGTACGACTATGTTGTCATCGTCATCACCATCCTATACCCAAAATAATCCACAATGGGTTAGGCTACAGGCAAGTTAAGAATACTAAAATAATACATAATAAATAACTTCATGACATCCCATTACCATAGCCTGATCTTCTCACTGCAACCTTCTCTGCCTCAAACCACTCAGTGCACGGTGAAAAGAGAAGCACTGTTTTCACCAAGGTCAAATCACTAGCCTTAAAATGTTTTGTCTGTAAACATGTCAAAGTAACATTTACAGTCCATATAAATATGAGCTGAGAGGGTAATGTAATTTAAAGGGAAGTACTGCTTTTCTTATGCCCTATGGCAACTCTGTCTTTACTGGTGAACATTCACTTCTGTCTTCCATGGCTGGAAACAGAGAAATATGTAATATCCCAATAAATGCAAAGCTCCATGGAGAACAAAGTGGAACAAATGGAAAAGGTGATTAGACCAGTACCCACCCAGAAACGTTCTCTGACGTGTACTTTTCCTGGTTTAGAAGTTATAGCACTACTATAATGTAAGGATTATTTGGATATAAAAGCTTAGACAAAATGTTTACTGGTTCACAAAATCAACCTCTTATTCATTGTCAGTGGAGCAGCTTCACTACCTCTGAGATAAAATTACTGATGTTCACAAATAGTGACTGGGCCGCCCAAGGCCATAAGAACAGCATAAGTGAGTTCTTTACTTGAACCGCATTCGCCCGTAACATAATTTGATCAAGGCTAACTGGCAGCTAATCGCCAGTTTACTGTTTGGAAATAGGTCCCAGTCTAAATGAATGTTCTACAAAATGAAAATGAGATGAAATACTTGATATGATCAGAAGTGTGGTGTCTAAGTTTAGTCTGGATGGTCATTGTTCTGTCAAATTCCGTCAACGTGTAACATTTTCACTAGTTCAGAACGGACTTGAGGAAAAAAACAACCTCTGTACCTCCTAAAATGGCCAAAGTAAACTACTAAAGCTCCACAGAAAGAAAGCAGATTCAACAATATCAACTGAAGGCCACATAGAGGTTATTGAACAAGAACTTCTTGAAATTGGGCAATTCCTGGTAATATCACTATCAGTCGTCTCAGGTATCTATTTATTCTACAAAAGCAGCTCTGGGGGCAGAGCAGGGAAGAAGGCTGACAAAGGTTTAAGAGTTCATGGAAAAGGACGAATAATACTGTACTACACACTTCGGATGTACAAGTAAGCTGAGGTCAAGTCTGAGCCACGCTTCACCGCGTAGGACTCGGGTCGACGTTTGGTCTCTGTTAACCAGTCGGCTCTCAAAGGGGACAGGGCTTCTGCAGGTCTGCAGTCTCTGGCAGCAGCTCCATTCAGGGGGGAACTCTTCTTTTCCTGCCTCTTCACTCAAGAGGACAAACAGTATGAGGTCAGGTGGTTGTTCAAGCCCACCAATGCCACTGCGACCACTGCGGCGGTGGCCGGCAGGTCCAGAGGTCAGTGTGTTCGGGGCAGTTTAGACCCTCGTGTGGCGACAGCTGTGGGAGGAGCCGGAGGCGGTTGCCCCCAAAGTGTCCTCGTCGCTCGACTCGTTCTGCTCCTCTTTGTGGAGGCCGAGGCTGATGTGGCTCTGGAGGGCAGCCGGGGTTAACCACTCCTTGGGTAGGCAGCTCTGCAGGAAGGGAACGCAGGAGCTGAAGTACGCCAGTCTGTTGACCCAGCGAGGGATTTCCCGTCCGCACAGTAGCTGAAAAAACAAAGCTGTATTAAAGCATGGGATTTGAAAGAGAACTAACAATAATGTTGTCGTTATTTCCACAAATGTGTGAGACACCGGTAGACAATAAGTTTTTAAAAACTGGTATCAAGGTGCTGGTATTATCAGAATAATGAGCTGCTAAATGGAAAGAAAGAAACAGAAAATTCAACCTGCAGATATGATGGTTATGTGGATTTTTGCACGCTTTTATTTTGTAAGCAGGTGTAGGCATACATATTGTTCTGTAGGTATACATTTAAATATACATATCTAAATCTATACATCTAATGTGTATGTATGTACAAATAGCCATAGAGTGGGATCTTTTAGTCTCTTCTTTGTTTTGTTTCTTATTTTTTGTGCAATACTTACATTCCAGAAGGAAAACAAACATTTGACAGAAAAACAAAT
The DNA here is from genome assembly GCA_900312575.1 of Acanthochaenus luetkenii. Classification (NCBI taxonomy): domain Eukaryota; kingdom Metazoa; phylum Chordata; class Actinopteri; order Beryciformes; family Stephanoberycidae; genus Acanthochaenus; species Acanthochaenus luetkenii. The sequence continues at coordinate 16,234 of OMOT01061238.1, read as the reverse complement.
GTATTATTTATTCATTTTTCCGCAGACTGACCTCTGACAGCGTCGAGGAGAAGTGGTTGCAGTTTTTGTGCATTAGATGGTAGGCATTGCCCTTGAACTCTTTGCCTAGTTCTTCCATGATTTTATCTATATCCTCCTCTGTAAAGTCTGTAGTGCCCAAAGCAATGGCCTCCCTGTTTACGGACGGAGAAATTCAGTCATCAGCAGGCCAATTTCTATTGCTGACATTTAGCAACATCAGAGCACGTTGCATGTGAAGTGGCGTACACTCACTTGAATTTGAACGTCTCTCCTAATTCGGCGGCGTTCCCAGGGTTTATTTCAAAGATGCCACTGAAAGGGTATGGATGCCCCCCATATGCAAATTCTACACGGCGGAGGACAAAGACACAAAATGCAGGTCATCTTTTCACATGTTTAAAAGGTGAGATATCGCTATTGTCATGTGAAAACCATGTCACTCCAATTGAGTTGATTTTCACGTTTTAATTGTCAATGAAAGGATCACACGTCCTGCACGGGTTGAGAGAATACAAGGCTGTTTTTCTGGACATCTTGGAGATGCAAGATTTTCACCCGACATCAACGATATGTTAAATTCAATATGATGTCATGAAATGTGTGTGGCCATTATGAATATAATATATTATATATATATATATGTTGCAAATTCCTGCCTTAGTAAAGACGGCATTTTCACTATCACGTTTCTCTGCGCACAGAGCCAATATTTTTGGTTGCAAGGGCATAATGGATTTCCCAATGATCTAGTTTCATGCTGGTCTCTGCTTCTCGGTCTCTTTTTCTCACACACACACACACAATACATGATGAATCAGTGATGACTCAACCCAGAGCAAGGGGGTCATATTATCAAGAACAAAATTCCATATCCCATTTTTAAGGCCAGACTTCATCCATGACTGTGAAACAAGATCAGACGTGACCAGAAGGGTCCGAGGTTGGCCCGCTGGAGAAACTGTAATTTGATCTCATAGATAGAAAGAAACCTCCCTCTTACCTCTTCCATAAATCTCAATGCCTGAGTGGAAGACTCCAATGCCCAGATTGGAGGTATACTCGTTTATCCAGTACTGGATAGAGGGAGAGAAAGAGAGGGGCATTTAGGATCAACATAGTTATTTTGTCAATAAATAAGGAGTATCATCTCAGGTAAGGAATGACGCAGCAAACGATTATTAGTATTATGGGAGCAAAATTATTTTGCCGCACTTTACAGCATCTTATATCATCATCTTGACTATTTTCAACTACAGTGGACATTCTAAATTAAATTAAATGTTTCACCTTTGCCAATATTCTATTAATATTAACTGTGGAGACTAAACTTTGAATACACATGATTATACACAACTGTGCAGCCCTAGACTCATAAATCACCAGCTTTAAGTGGACAACGTCATTATTTCTGCACTTGACCCTTCTACAGTTATAATAAGAATAATTGGATTTCTTGTCCATATTTGTACTTGACAATTGTGCAACTTCTGACAACCTGCACTTTTACAGCAAAAATTAATTGTCTTTATCTGGTTATTCCTCTTCAGGGCAAGGAGGTTGTATATTAACAGGGTCATAGGGGATGGGAGTATCCCAGCATGCATTGGGAAGAAGGCAGGGGAGACACCCAGTCTATCACAGACAGACACTCGCAGTCATGGGCAATCCACCCGAGACGATTCATGGCAGGAACACATCGCTGTCACGGATTAATAATAGAACACGTTTCCTGGCTCAGAGTTCGTACAGTAAAAGAATAACCAACACTTTATGTCAACAAAGCCTTCTAGTGTTTCTGCAATTACCTCCACCCTACTGGCTGACTTCTGACAAAGGATTCTAGCTTTGTCGGTTCACACCAGGAACATGAATGGAAATCTTTCCTTCCCAGCTTCTTCCACACCGTGATAGGAAACAATAAGGGCAAATCCTTCACCCTAAACGAGACCAGCTGAATGAAATTGAGACAAGTTGCCTATCCAAATGACCAGGGTGCATAAACAAATGAGTCTTGGCAACACCCTTTTTCAGTCACTAACCGGCCGATATAAATCATATATCTCTAACACTGTGCCTCCCCTCTCGTCTTCCTGAAACCAGGTTGCGTGCCAGCACCGCTGTAACGATCCACGTGGTCTCTCCAGCGATCTACGGGCTACGCAGGATACGCCACGCACCACTACACGCATCTACCAGTCACACTGACTTCACATTGAGGACGGTCACCTCGTCGTCATCTCTCTCCAGATAATTCAGACTCACTTCAGATTCTACTGACTTCTTCGTGTTGCTCTGTTGAACTCTCAGTAAAGTGTTTAAGACCTAAGACTGACTCGGACTCTCCCTGCCCCTCATGATCACTTTCACCTGCTGTCACGGTCTGCTCCACTTAGGTCCTCATCTGTGAGGCAGCTTGAAGATATCAGGGGAGAGCAGAGTGTCCAAAATTGCATCTGGCTTTGTGTGTGTGTATATGTGTATGTGTGTGTGTGTGTGAGAGAGTATTCCTTAGCCAAATCACAATCTCAATTGATCATTGGGTTTCCTCTGGGTGCTCCGGTTTCCTCCCACAGTCAAAGACATGCAAATATATGTGTTTGTGTGTAGTGTAGTACATGATGTGATGTAATATGCATATGATGCAATGTAAAGCCCTTTGAGACATGCTTGTATAAAAGGTCTATATAAATAAAGATTGATTGATCATAATATATCTGCATCATTGTAGTTTTTTTGTATTCATTCATCACCTGAACTGTGATGACTCTTGACATCCAAAAGACGAGAACACTTTGAAATACATTTTCATGAATATAAAAGTTCAAAGAAAACATTAGTTGAAGTTGATCATCTCTACACTATAGAGTGTTACCATATCGTCAAAAAAGGACGTCCTTTAAACATTTAAATGTTATTTTATGAAATTTTGGTGTCACTCGTTTCAGTCTCGTTGTGCCTTTATCACTGGTAGCGTGTTTCACAGTATGAATACTGTACGTCGCAAAATATCACACAAATGTTGAAAATGGAGCGACTGAGTATTCAGAGCAACATGTGTAATATTCACAAGGGATGTTGTTCAGCAGTACGTTCCTATGGCACACTATCTGAATGAGGACCCTTGTCCCTTGCTGGTTTGTGTGGGTTAGTGTGTGTGTGTACATCATGTGAGACTGTAGGCACAGTGTCAGAGGTCAGAGGGCGGCTCCTGTTTCACAGGCCTGTGGTCGGGGAAAATTTGATCGTCAACAGACCATCAATACCAAAGTTCACCGGCCGCTCTTTCTATTTTACAAGCCAACTTGATTTCTGTAACACAATACTACCTCCAAATAACGACGGATAAACTAGCATCTGGCTACATAACACAACGCCGCGGCTGCAACCACCCTGCAGATCAAGCACACTCACACCTCTAGGTATGCACTGGATGGGGATACAAACTATTCAACCTCTGCTTCACTTGGTATCGCAGCACGTTTTCCTTCATTCCTGCTCGAAGACGCGTGCCATTGTGCTCCCCAAGTCCCCAAGAGGTGCGTTCACTTACTGTGCAGGTGTCTAGTGAGCCGTTCGTATAACATGTGTGGGAGTAAAAACACAAAGTGAGTCTTTCCATGCAGTACAGTACAGTGCAGTGCAGTGAAGCGGACCGTGCCTTACCATATCATACACATTAAGGATGACAGGTTCATTGGCCATGATTCGGTCCTGAGAGGGAAAGGCAAACGTCCCCACCCTCGACGTTGAGGTTGTCAGCACCAAACCACGGGGTTCACACCGTGGGCGTCAGGGTCAGTGGGGCCTGGCGGGACGGAGGATGCTCATCCCTGCCTGGGCGCAACTGCACGGGAAGAGGCTTTGGGGAGGACGGCTGGAGGTGGGAATGTCTAAAGCAGGGAGGCAGAAAAACAAAAGCAGAAGACTAGCGAGATGCCACAGAACAGAACAGCGTCAAATCCCGGCAGAGGCCAGCGAGCCGCAGCCCATCTCCCGGGCTGCGGGAGAGACAACAGGGGGGAACAGAACACCGACAACTCAAAAGATCAGATCGGAAGCGGCCATTGGGTGACAGCTGGGGTCCACGTCGGGCCTACAAGCGCCGGGCTCTGAAGCGGGGTGCAGCGGTCTCTCCTCCGCTCTCGTGGGTGGCAGCTACGGCGAAACGGCAACCAGAGCGGACCGATGAAGGCGGAGGAGTACGAGCCATTGTTCTGGGCTGATGATGCACATGTTCAGTCGGAGGGGCGCCTCGACATGGTTCCCTCTCAGGTGTTGGTTTACCCGGCCCTCGCGATTACGTCGGTCAATTCTATTTCGGAGTCTCGAACCAACCCGGATCCAGCTGTAGGCTATACGTTCATTTGATTACGTCATATCTGCCTCCGAGGCTACGTCCTCCTCCAACAACTGATCTGGGATATGGGATTTATGAGAGAGGAGCTGTGAGAAGGGGTATGGTTTGGTGGGGGAGCAACCATTTTATTTTAGTTTAGTTCACGACAGATCCATCGTCACATGTATTCTTTATTTTCACTTTTGTGCTTTGTGTTACTCAAAAATAAAATCTGATGCAACGTGGTCGTTAAAGTGACGTTTATTTTGAAAGTTGTGACCGGAAGTGTTGTTTTTTTCCAAGTTTCCTGGTTAGTTTTTTGTTTAAGCTATCAATTAGTTTTTGTAGCTTTAAATGTACCCGCTCATTAATACCATGCACCATAGTAGAATTCAATCTAATGTATTATTCGTTTTTCAGTTTTACTCCGTTGGATGTGATGACTCCACTGCGTATTCTGATACGAGAATTTTACTGTTCTTTCTTAATTAAAACTCAAATGATAAGGTCTACGCTTTTATTTGTGATGGTGTTAACTTCCGGTCTTATTCTGGCTATCGCTAGCTGGCTTGACATCTGAGTTTTTAAATCAGGAGTAATCCGATGCCATTGATCCAACAAATATATTGGAACCTTGTCTTCTCATCTAGACATTAAACACCGATTCCCGGTACTTAAATGCAAAATACAATTTGAAGTCTGTGATCAATAATTACTACCAAAGTAGCTTGCTGATTTATCTGTAGGCTAGTAATTATTTTTCTGTATGGATGAATTACATTTAAAAATGCCAAAACAACCAGGCGCATTCAACATGAATTTTAATAGGTGCTTGGACATCAAACACATAGTATTTGCATAATTCAGTGTGTCTGATCAAATTTCTTGGCATATTGTAAGTACACTTCTTCACAATCCCAGTCAGCAGAGCGACATGAAATGTATTTACAGATAATGGAGCCACATGAAGTCAGACACATTTCAGACTGACAAAGAAGAAATACGGGCAAATACCCATACGGTCATGTGTTCTATGGCAATTACTGGATGAGTTACATGACGGCGGTTAGTGCAAAAACATTAAGTGGGTGACCGCAACACATTATTTATCAGACACCCCTCCCCCTCCCTCAGTGGAGTGGCTCAAAACTGCTTTTAGTTAGTCCTTTTACATTTGGCTGGAGCTCATAACTCATTTCCCTTTTCATATAAATCCCAGAAGACAAACGACTTAGCAGACGGTGTGATGCAGTTGCATGACCCATTATACTAGCCTTAATGTGACATTAGAGAATGGTTAAAATGGTTGGTTTGTTTTTATGGAAAACCACAGGGCTGTGACACCCAATACCAACATGGTAACATCTCTACTCAGAGAGCCTTCAGGTGTGACAGAGCATCAACAAGCAAACTGCTCTCACCCCTAAATAATATAAGGGATGCTTTGTTTGCATAACAGCAATTCAAGCGACCATGTGACACTTTACAATGATATCCAAACTTAAAAGAATTCCCATTTGGCAACTTTGGGTTAATGTACTTGGGATCAATTAGTTATTAGAATGGGGCTTTATGGATATAGCAAAAACAATATTAACACAAAAACACAACAGGCTGGATTTTCATTCTGTTAATGACAAGGAGCAACACGATTATTGCTTGGAATAGACAAAAAGGCACTCTAAAGTCAATTATGAAATACAATTCATTACATTTACATTCACTGCAGCCTTTTCGGTTCCTCAGCTTCATATAGGATGCACAACAGCATGCCATTTCTTCCACAATTCTGTGCCAACAGTGCAGAATGAAAATCTCGCTAGACCGTGTGAATCTCGACCACAAAAGACAGAAAACGCAGTGGGTTCTTCTCATGTCGCCCCTCAAGACAGATCTGCCATTCAGTGATGAAGGTAGAGAGCGGTCTGCACGTGACCGAACACAACACTGCCTTCCAGTTTGCAAGTGTGCCCAGAGAGACCCGGAAGCTCGAGTGAGTCTGACTTGACCCACAGATCTACTACTCTGCTGCATACAGGTAGTCTAACGGTTCGCTGCTGCCCGAGGAGCTCAGCTCAGCGCAGCCCGGCAGTGGGAATGTAATGTGTATATCCTTCTTCTTCTTCTTCCAGTCACAAAGTTACCAATTAAAGTAATATCTGTAGTACGAGAGCAACATCTTGTATAGGAGGGGTCAAAGCAGCTACGATTATCACATAATACACATGAGAACAAGGAGAAACTCAACAGTGACATTAACACCTACTAATCCCCCCCAAATAAGTTCTACTTTTTAGAGTTTGTTCCCTCTTCATTCTTTGGCCATCAGCAAAGTTTTTGGTCTTAAAAATATACGGACGACGTCAGCGGTGTTAAAAGTGCTTCCTAAGTTGTGGCTGGAACCGCATGTAAATGAACGCAAAGAGGGCAGCAGCTCCCATTACAGCAGCCAGTATTCCAAGAGAAGAGACAGAAGGATCACCCTCGGGTTGTGAGCCTGTGGGTCCGTTCATGTGGGGGGAAAACTGCAAGACACAGAGATTAAAAAGAATAACAACATTACAGCTGCAAGATTGTGATGTAAAAATACACCTGTCTTATCAGCTAAAATCACAAATTAGGACACTCAGCCCCATCTCCTCTAATAGCGATGCCATATATTTGCCTTTTGTTGACACCAGAATTCGATTTGGGCGGGTATTATTTCACTGGCAGGAAATCTTCTTGGCGCACAGGACGTGATGAATCGAAACTTAAGAGCGAAACACAAAACTGTTTATCAAACAGCAGCGAGCGAACGCTAATTGGGGCGGCCAAAGTGCGAAGTTGCCTAGTACAACTTTGCAAATGATAACAACATCTGCATTGTATTGCACTTTCCTTAACAAAAGCCCTAACTGCTGACAAATAACCACAAAGAAAGAGCACAAACAATCAACAAATCAATCAAACAAACACTTTCACGCTAGGTGAAACAGCCCAGACCCCCAGAGGGATCATATCTACCTGCTGAACACGGAGCTCCACGTCCTCCCCTGCTGTCCGGAACAGATCCACTGCAGCACTGTGCGTCAGATCCTCAAGTTTGACTCCATTAATCTACACAACACACGACACAAAAACAACGATAAAAACATGTCAATCAGTGGATAAGCAACAGAATAACGTGCCACTTCGAGGGTGCTGTCATCCAAAAGCATCTCATGTGCAAATGTTTTTGACGTGACACACACAGATGGTCAAAAACAACAACAACATTTACCGCCAGAATCTTGTCTCCCTCTTTGAGCCTTCCATCCAACGCTGCTGCTCCATCTTCTTTAATTTTGGACACAAATATGCCACTGTCATCCATAACATACTGCTGGTCCACTCCCCCCACTATGTTGAACCCCAAGCCT
>OMOT01061227.1:0-18906 GCA_900312575.1 Acanthochaenus luetkenii | reverse complement strand
CTCCGCCTGCCTGTCACTCCTCTTCTAGAGAGAGTGAGTGTGTGTGTAGGGAGGATGGTTGGCTGTAAGAGCACCTCACCATCTAGCACTACCCCCACAGGACCTCCACGGGGTGGAGAGAGAGAGAGAGAGAGAGAGAGAGAGGCCCAAGACCACCTGACAGGTCCCTGTGGACAGATGGAAGGGTGAAGGAATAGAGAGGAAGATGGTGGACGAGACAGAAGGGGAAGAGGGACCCAATTATCCCAGAATGCAGTGTTAAGAGGTGTTTAAACCAAGCGGTGAGACCTTTGACCCTGTAGTCCGTCCACGGGACAGTGCGGTGCGTTAGGTGGCGAGGAGGGCTAATGGCTATTTCCCATTTTACAGCTCCTTTTCCTCCCTTGCCCTGCGGCGCTGCACAGATTAGCCCCCATAAATGCACTGCAAGCCCAGCTGAAGCCGTCTCTCAAGACCATTAAGATGCCTGAAATCTCCCGCTGAGAGAGAGAGACCCCCCCCAGACAGACACACACAGCAGCCCGCTGATTTGCCCATTTGAAGCCCCATTAGGGACCTCTGCGCTGGGCCGGCGGGCGCACAACCATAGCTTAACTGACTGGATGATGCCTCTTCATTGATAACACAGGGAACTGGGGGGAAAATGAGTTTACAGATAATTTACTGCCACTTTGCTCCCTCACTCTCCAGATGGACACTAAGGCGTGATGAGAACAAATGCCTGACAATCAAATGCTTGGCAATTTAACCACATTTACGAGATGAGAGAGCGTTTTGAGATGAGAGTGCTGCCTTCATGAATAAAATGAAATAAAAAAGAAGACTCAAGCTGGCCAAGGTAACACCAGCCAGGGATATGGTTTAATCCCTGGGTCAGTTGTCATTTATTGTGATGTGTTGTGATGTTAGTCCCAGTGGGAGAAATATATATATAAAATGCTGTCCTAATGTAAAAAGCCTGATGTACCCCATGACACGTGATCATAAAGCTACGGATGTCATCGTTAGAGCCTGCATGCAGCTTTAAGAGATAAGTACGGAGTGAAAGAGACACAATAAAGACACTGTACAACAGAGCATACATAAAAAACAAAACAAAACTTTATTTATAGTTATAACGTAAGATTAACAACAACATGCTTTTTACCACAAGAAAAAATAAAAAGTTATTGCACTGGTTTTACTCTAGCAATGTTTTTCTTCTTCTTCTCTTAACCTCTTTCTCTTTTTTTTATATGGTGCACAGCTGAATCCCATTCTCCTCCGCGTCACTGAGACAAACAAACACACACACACCTTACAAATTCTGCCCTAGTCTGCAAGGCAAGTCGATCAAAGTTGGTCTTTGCTGCTCAACTCAAGAGGCAACGACCTCACCATACAGTTATACGCACAGCACACTGCACATTAAAACACTGGTGAATCTCATGTACTGGGGAGTTGGGTGTAATCTGCAATGTGATGACCCCACCTCCACACAGTCGTTAGGCGGATAGTGTACAGTGTAACCCTGATCATCCGTATACCATATGTGTCAGTGGAAATGAGGCTAACCAAGTATGTTGTGCCTGGAGTCAGAGGTGGGTATCATCTGAGTGTCTAGAGACAGAAGTGGTTAGAGGTGGGTATCATCTGAGTGTCTAGAGACAGAAGTGGTTAGAGGTGGGTATCATCTGAGTGTCTAGAGACAGAAGTGGTTAGAGGTGGGTATCATCTGAGTGTCTAGAGACAGAAGTGGTTAGAGGTGGGTATCATCTAAGTGTCTAGAGACAGAAGTGGTTAGAGGTGGGTATCATCTAAGTGTCTAGAGACAGAAGTGGTCAGAGGTGGGTATCATCTAAGTGGTCAGAGGTGGGTATCATCTGAGTGTCTAGAGACAGAAGTGGTTAGAGGTGGGTATCATCTAAGTGGTTAGAGACAGAAGTGGTTAGAGGTGGGTATCATCTAAGTGGTTAGAGACAGAAGTGGTCAGAGGTGGGTATCATCTAAGTGTCTAGAGACAGAAGTGGTCAGAGGTGGGTATCATCTGAGTGTCTAGAGACAGAAGTGGTCAGAGGTGGGTATCATCTGAGTGTCTAGAGACAGAAGTGGTTAGAGGTGGGTATGCTTTGTATCCCTGTGAACCGCAGAGCAGAGGGGCATGATGGGTGAATACAAAGAGTAGCGTGCCATCGCTGAACCATGAGCTCTTCTCCGACCAGCCCAGAGACAGGGCCTTTGAGGTGATGGAGACTGGCTAGTGTTTTCATTGGCTGACTAATGTGTGTGTGTGTGTGCGAGGCTCACAGCCCAGGGCTTGAGATTAATGACTCCACTAGGGAAACTGACTCTCTGGCAGATGGCTGGACCATCATCTTTACACATGGGAGTAAGCATTTGTGTGTATGTGTGTGTGTGTTTATACTGTCAGTAGAGATGGCAAAGCTGGCACTGGTAGATGGCACTAGTATTGATCAGTGTGTGTGAGGCAGCTGTCCGTGTAGCACTAATAGGATGACCAGCTGAGAGCAGATGGGCTGGATTGTGTATGATTATGCCGGTTACACACATACAGATCACAACTCAGGGACTGAAGTCAACAGTGCACATTTAATAAGAAAGCTAAATAGGAATTCTGATGGTCGGAATGGACGTTTCACTGAGGTGGTGACTGACCCCAGATCAGAACTCCTACTGTGATAAAAGCAGTGTGATAAAAGTGAACCATTGTCATCATCAAATCCCTGCTGGGTGATACCATTAAAGTGTGAGAAGATTGGTGTGTGTGAATAACATCAATGTAGTTGGTGTATCAACAAAGACCCAGAAATTGGGGGGATTTTCTTTTTTTAGAGAAGTGACATCACCTCAGCCATGTGCCACTGTCTGGCCTACAAGGAGGTCCTCTCTGGGTTCCCGACTGATTGATTGGCCGAGGCGTACTGCAGATAAATCATAAGAGTTCAGCTTAACATCTCTGAGTCTGTGACAAATGATGGGAGCCGCTTCCTCTCCACAAGTCTCACACGCTAATCTATTTCACAGGCACACCTGTAACGCACGAGAGTAGTATGCACAGTGGAGATGATTTCGACATATGTGTCCTGAATCTTCCTCTTTCCCCTTCCGCTGCAACCACAAACATCCTCTATGATGGACGACTGGTTCATCATATGTCGGATCAACAAAATATACACACATCAGATACTGCAAGTAACTTAAACATGTGGAAAGCTGTTGGTAATCATCATAGCCTGTAATAAGAGGTTTGATTGCTACAGGCATCAAGTTCCATTGAGACAAAACCCCCAAAACAATAACAATAACAACATGTAAACATAATACAGATAGCCACAGTCAGTGTGTTGATGTGAGATTTTAGCATTCAGCTTACCAATGTAATTAATCCGAACTACTGTAGGTTAACTCAACGAGTCGAGTTCTGCTTTGTCTCCAACAGGGACACAAACGCAGTATAGACACAAAAACACTGAGGGAGGTTTCCATTCAGTTCATGTCAACTCATGAGAGGAACGTCCCGCTGTTCAGCAACACTGCAGGGACAGTTGAGCGCAGTTGAAAGGAACCATTTGCATGGACTCACACCAGATTTGGGCTCTACTGTAAATTAATTAAATGTCGTCAATTCTGAAAGATCTTTTTTCTAAAAACAAACAAAACAACTTTTTTTGCTAATTGTTACTTGCTTCAAAACATAATAATCAGGGATGTGATCAGGGAATACAATAACTAGGGAATAACCATTAGCACAAGAAGGTGGTGTATCCAAAACGCCTGCATTACTCAGAAAACAACAATCATGAGGAAATTAACTAGATAGGCTAATGATGTTTTATTTAAATCTAGTAATTAGTGAATTGAACCCCAACCCTGTCACAGAGCAGTGGGAGGATCATCATTTCACTGGTCGACAACTTCACAGTTGTCTGAAAGCAAAATATTACTGGCATTCCTTTTAAGGATTTTTTGTCTTTTTCATAGGACAAATGCGACAAACGGGTTGTGCAAAGCCTGCCCCCATACACAGACACTTAGATAGCTACACCTACATACACTGGTAGCAGGGTGTCCTAAACAAAGATTACCCTGAAACACACACACACGCGCACACACACACAACACCGCAGGGTATAAAACAGTTGCAGAACAGAACTTTAAATATTCTTATATATACATAGACATCCACACACAAAATAACAAAATGCTCTCTTCCTCACTCACACGCATATACAAAGTAAACTCTGCTAACTTTACAGGATTAGCGGCATAAACACAGAAAGAACACAGCAAGTTGGTCCAGATACCAAATAAAACAATTACAACCTTTAGTGGCTGATCAAAACACAGCAGGGGCTAGAAATAAAAGAGGGCAGTCCAACAGAACAGTGTTTCTAAAAGAGCCAGGGTGAGACTAATGATATTTAGTTTGGATCCTGGGCTGTCAAACTTCACAATAGCTGTATGACAATATGGTAAACAAATCACAGGTTTTGATGGTTCATGTAGAGATTGGGCCAGAGAGGAGTCTGGGTAATGAAGATTTAGGAATAGAAGTTCCACCCTTTTGACTCCACATTTTTTTAAATGCTGCAAAATATTGACAGTTCTTTGCAAAAAACTAAACAGCCATTTATCCAAATCCTTGGCTTGATCTGTTTGCCAGCCTCACTGATTATGTGTGTATGTAACTAAAACACTGTTGAACCCATCTACATCTCTGATATGAAACACCTTTAAGTTCTCAGTTAAAACACATCCAACTAAATAAGCCAGGTGAATTCTGGTGACAGTGCCATGCAGTGAGTAGGCAGTCAAAATATAGCCAATGTCTATTCTCGCTAATGCTGAAATCCTAGCTAACAGTCACATGCTGGACTTAACATACAGCTAGGTGAGGAACACAGTCAATGGGTGCTCGGGATTTAAACTGCTATGGAGCGCTATGCGTACTGTCACTAGCACTGTAGGCTACATACTGTATCTTGCCATACAGGGAGTTTGGCAGTCATTTGGTAAGTCAGCACAAACAGTAATTTAATACAACACACTAATACACAACACAATCCTGACAATCCCTACAAAAGTATGAACAAGGTGTGGACTCCTCGTTTAGGGAATACATCTACTCTCCTGCAGACTTGCAGTGTTGGATCATTGGGGACTAGAGCAGGGAGAGGAGAATGTAATTTGGCCTAGTTAGCTAGGTGCTGAGTGTACGTTGGCGGTGCAGATTTAGTCCTATTAAAAACACTGTAATGCATTTACACAGATTGCTAAGCATACGCTGCTCTTTAATGCTGAGATACAACCTTTTTCCGGTCATGGTTGGGTACACGTTGGGGAGGGAGGGATAGAGGGAGGAAGGGAGAGAAAAGGAAGAGGGTAGGGGAGGGAGAAAAAAAGGCGTATTCTGTAAGGCACGTCCTGATCTACTTGTGAGAAACACACACATGTGCTGTGGAGAACTTCAAGGTGAAAGGTAATGAGGCAGTACAAGAAGAAGAGACCATTAGCGAGAGAATGTGTGTCTAATCTGTCCACATTTCAAAAGTGTATGTGCATGGACCAATTAACTCTTTATTTCTAGCCCCATACATCTTTGCAGAAAGTGAAAGAAAGAACATCAACTTTTCATGACAATTATTCAACGTCTGAATGCAGCAACCAAAGAACAACACAGTCAGACACCAAAATGGCCGTAACACTAACATAAAGAGCACACAACAACCGGAATGGAACTAAAACTACCATATCTGTCTCTGCCTTCTACTTCTGATAACTCTCGCTCTCTTTCCAACGTTCTTTTGCATCGACAGCCATACTCTCTGATTACTGCGGAGTTACTAATATGTCGTTTTCTTCCAAACATGCAGTTTGTGCGAGTTTTAAAATCTCAAGTCAGCATTAAATGGTGTGATCTATGCATTTGTTCTGTTTCTTTGCTTTTGCTGCTATGTCTTCTTGCTTGTTGTTTTATCTTGTTGCGAGGAAGTGGACACGGCGGTGGTTGTCTGGGGTTCAGACCTCTTGCGCTGTGGCTCCGATGCTGTAGAGGTGGCGGGGTACGTGTTGGGGGTGGGCTGAGCATTCACTGCCCCCAGCCTCAGTGCAGATGCAGAGGTGGCAGCATTCTGCCTACTTGCAGTGCCATGAGACCCTGACATGGGCCTTTCTGGGATGTCCTTGCAGGAGGCCAGCACTGGGGTTGTGCAGTCTTTCTGGGTGGAGCATCTGGCCGACTTCTGTGATGGGGTTGGGGAAGCGACTGGCTCAGTTTTCTGTCTGGTTGAGGACTCAGACAGGCGAGGTGATGGCTGAGGGCTTGCAGGCTGTTTGAAGGGGAAGAAGAGGGGGTCAGTGAGCAGGACTTCTGGGGTGCCACCTCTGGATGGTTTCTGGTCCTTAGAGGTCTGGTCTGCGGGGGTGCTGAGTTTGACCGGCCCCAGAACACTCTTATCTACTGTTGCAAGCTGGGAATCCCCTTTGTCTACCCCACTCAAAGGTGCAGGGGATGGGGAGCTTGAACTGGAATTGGAGCTAGAGGTGGAGGATGCAGTTAGACTTGCGGCGGCGGCAGCAGCAGCCATGCTCTGGGCTTGTCTCCGGTTGTCTGCCTCCTTCTTCTCCTTAGGGATGCCTGGAGAAGAGCAAGGGGTGCGGGCTGCCTCTCGGCTATCGCTGGTTCCAGGAGAGGTGGTAGTGGCAGTAGTCGCTGTGATGGTGGTCGAGTGGGTGGTGGTTCTGGGGCTGTCTAGGGTCCCGTCCTCTGCCCTGGGCTCTGATGGGCCAGTCTTCCCCCTGAGGCTCTTCGAGTCCTGGGGAGGAGCCGGTTTGAGGAAGGGCTCCTTACTAACTGAGATGAATGCACTGCCTGGAGTGGAGAAGGGAAGGGGGCCCTGGGTAGGCTTGGTGGTACTGCTCAGCTCTGGAGCCTTCCTCTCTTGTCTTACACCATCTTCTGTGGATGACGCTGAGCTCCCATCTTTCACTGCTAGAGAAGATGCGATCTGATCGGACTTCTGCTGGCTGAGCTTGGCCTCTGTGACAGAGGGGAGTGTGTGTGAGGGAGTGGGCCTGCCTAACTGTGAGGAACCTGTGTGTGTGAGTGTGGCATGGGAGGGGCAGGGGGAGAGGCAGAGAGATGGCAGTGTGCCTCCGGGGCCTGTTCGGACGGTGGTGGGCCGCAGCAGGGGAGGAGGGGTGAAGGTAGTCCCCCTGCGTCCGTCCTGGCTGTCCTCTGATCCCTCATCTGTCTCATCCTCAGATGAATCCACTTCATGTATAGCATCCTGCTTCTGCAGCGATTCCCTCCGCTCGGCTCTGTCCTGCCTGATAGCTGACAGTTTGTCCTTCAGCTTGCTCTTCCCAGGGGCCAGGCCCAGTGAGCCAGGCACTGTGCTGAGGGCGCCGTCCCCTTCCTGTCGCCCTAGCTTCCTGGATGATGAGTGTTTCTGCAGACTGCCCTTCTCCACACCGCGCCCTGCTGAGGACAGCAGACCTTCGCTGGCTGACTCCTAGTCAGGTAGGAAAACAAGATACACAATAGCCTTGTCACAATATATATCGATATAGAAACGCCACAATAAACATTATGGAACAGGAAAAAACGTGAAATGACTAAATGCAAATAAACTATTCAAAACTCAAAAGAACAATTCCATGCATGTGTGAGACATTGGCCTCATCAGTTTAGATATTTATTAGTTTTAACTAACAACCAATCCTAAATGCCATGGGAAAATGTTTATTCTGTCATAGGCAATCAGAAATGTTGGTTTTAACTTGTAACTTTTTTAGACGTTTAATGTTAACATTCCTTATATTGTGAAAATATTATGGACTCGGTATACATATTTGTTGGATTGGGGCCCTAAAGTGGGTGGTAGGCCCGTCTCTAGTGCTTGATACACTCCTACCTGAAGGCTCTGTAGGCTAGGGTCCCTCTGCAGCATCTCCTTCTTAAATTCTGAATGGGAGATGTCCAGGCTGTGCTTACGGCACCCCACAGCCGCCCCTACCACCAGCTTCTTCTCTCCCGCTGCCCCGACTCCCGACGGAGAGGAAGGGGAGGAAGAAAGAGAGGAGGCCAGTTTTTCGGCCGACTGCACCCTCTTGAGGAGTGGCGAACGGGGATGCTCGGCGCTCTTGGGTCTGGAGATCTGCCTTACCAGGGGAGGGGAGGAGTGAAGCTTCACAGGGAACGACTGGCCCATGGTGGATTGTCCCAAAGCATGGCTAGGGAGTGGCGATGGAGAACGCTGCGGCGAGCTGCTTTGTTGGGTGGGTGAAGGGGTGCGGGCCAGAGGAGAGAGGGGGATGTTGCCGGCAGACTTGCGTCGGGGAGAGCGGTACTGGCGCTGGAGCTTTGGGGCCAAGCCATGGAGGGAACTGGGCCGGATGTGGCCAGAGCTGGCCGGGGAGTTTGGCACACTGGAGCTAGGGGAGCTGCTCTGGGACGAGTTTCCACCGACTAAGGAGCAGAGAGGAGATATAGTCAATGCATCCACAGGCATACATATTGATATAGACACAGACAGAGAATCACACAGAGAAAGACAGGCACACATAGATGTACACAAACACACAAAAAAGGACACACAGACACACACACACGGCAATATACATTAAATCAAATCCTATTACCGTTCATCATAGTCAAACAAAATATTCACCACAGTCATTAATCAATGTGGGGGTCATTTACAAATTGACCACTCATTCATAATAAATGAGAGATTAATGTATGTGCCTATGTGTGACTTTGTGTGTCTGAATAAGTAGGTATGTATAATCAAGTAATTGCGTGACTCTGCATGGTACAGCAAGATTGAGTGTTGCAGTTGGAACTATGCAGATGTTGGTAGTTGGTGTGTGGGTAGTTTTTCCAGTAAAGGTAGCAGTTTCTTTGTTCACATAAGACAGGCCTTTCCGCCTCTTTACCATAATGCTTCCATTCACACAACACTGGAAATGCTGTTAAATTCCTCTGCTGTCTTTTCACCTTTGGAGTCACTGCAGTTTGAAAACAAGGCAGGTGAAGGCGCTTGGCACAGTACTATGCTGCCATTTATGCTCCTCATGTGGAGCGCTCTTATTTCCACATCTGTACAATTTTACATTTTTGCCAATCCTTCATCAAAAAAGCTACAGCCCGTTGTATAGCGTTTTGTATTTCCCTCCTACATGCGGTCTTTACATGGCAATAAACTCGTCACCTCCTTGAGAACTTTGTGATTGGCTCACATTTCGACAACGGAGCATCCTACGTCAGATCGTTACAGCATTGTTCAAACATACGGTTGATACCAGTAACGTTATGTCTCGAGCAGGGTAATTGGCGGAACTGATTCCACCGCATTTCAACACCGGCTCCATTAACACATGACCCCTGTGCCGTTACATTAACGGAACAGGCTGCATGTGTGAAAGGAGATAATGTGTATGCCTGCCTAAGTAGAGTGTGAAGAATCAGGGGCCTCACTTATCAAGCATCTTAGAATAGGAGTGCTGATCTGGGACCAGATTGGCTTTCAAGTCACAGCGAACAGTATAAGGTCATGTGACTTACCCACTAATCCTAGATCAGTACTCCTATTCTAAGATGCTTGATAAGTGAGGCCCCTGGTGTGTACTTTTGTAGAACTGTGAGGAGAAAGGTTACATGTGTGTGTGTGTTATCTCTGTCTCTCACCAGAGTGGGTGGAGTCTGGAGTGGACCTGTAGCCCTGCGTTGGGCTCCGTGGTGACAGGTTGTGCGTGGGCGAGCCAGGGCCACTTTCCCCAGAAGACAGGGAGCGGTTGAGAGAGGACAGACTGCGGCTGGTGTGGAGGAGAGACGCCTGCTTAGTGATCTTCCTGAACAGAGACGTTCTCTTCTTACTGCTGGGGAAAACAAGCAGAATCAAGCACACAGACATATACATGAAATTAAATTGATCTTATAAATAAGAGAACTCATTACAAAGTTCACATGTTCATACACACACAAATGCATGGAGCCACTCATGCATGCATGAAAGTGAGTGTATATTTGTACACTTCCAAAGTACATCCAAAGTAACATTTGTTATTTGTTATAGGTCTTTCTGTTTGTGTAAAGTCATCCACCTGTCCTGTCCCTCTTTGGTCTTGGTCTTCTTGCTGCGTCGGGCCATCTTGGACTTGTGGCTGGTCTTGCGGGCTGGGCCAACCTTGATGGAGGTGTTCTCAAACGGAGTGGCAGATATGGACACCTTGGCACCACTCTGAGGGACAACAGACACAGCATGGATTAGAGGTATTGGTGTAAGTAAGTAAGTAAAGTTTATTTATAAAGTACCTATTAAGAGTGAGCATCAAAAAGCGCTTCACAACTTAACAAAAACAATAATAAATACAATAATAATAAGTAAATATAAAAACACTAAGACACTAAATACAAATCAATGAAAGGCTTGTCTGTACAAGAATGTTTTTAGATGTTGTTTAAAACAGTCCACTGAGATTGCCGATCTGATGTCTAGAGGAAGGCTATTCCAAAGCCTCAGAGCCACAGTGGCAAATGCCTGGTCACCCCTAGTCCTACATTTTGACCAAGGGATGGCCAGTAGTCCTTGGTTGTCCCAGATGATCTGAGAGTCCTGCCAGTAAAATTAGGGGACAGGATTTCGCTAATATAAATAGAGGCTTGTTCATGAAGTGCTTTGTAAGTTATGAAGCATCATTTTGAAGTTCATCCTGAATTTCACAGGTAGCCAGTGAAGCGAGGCCAGTATGTGCGTGATATGAACCCTACGGCTGGATCTGCCTGACTCTGAAAAGTCTTGCTGCGGCATTCTGGACTAGTTGTAGTTTCCTCAAAGCTCATTTGTTCAGGCACGAGAAAAGAGAATTACAGTAATCCATCTTGGAAGAAACAAAAGCACGTATAATCATCTCAAGTTCATGATGAGATACAATAGACTTTAATTTAGGTAAGCACACGTGTGTGTACCAAGGTTATTATAGTTTCTGATTTTTCATTATTTTTCAAAATATAGTATATAGTTTTCAATTTGTATTTAAATTTCTGTTTGTTTTCAGTGTGGGTTTGGTAGTTTTAGCTTTTTTTCAAACAAATGTTGCATTTTTATTTAGTTTCAGTTCTATTTTTGGTATTTTTGGTAGGGTGGCATTTTTTCTAAAGATATAGTGATAACAGTCCAGAACAGATATGTTGTATATGTTTGCAAGAGGTATTGTGTATTACAAACAATAAATCATAATTTATTTGTACAATTCATTCAGGTCATAATAGGCAAAAATTACATGCCAAACTTTTTTTTAAACCCTGCACATAAAACAAAACAAAAAAACTACTACTGACTGCTTATCGCTACTGTACATACAATGATCTATTTTTCATACCTTAAGTATGAGTTCAACAACTTCAGTGTGAACCAGACCATGGACAGGCTCTCCATTGACATGGGTGATCAAGTCTCCCTCCCTTAGCCCTGCGTCATGGGCTGGACCCCCATCTTCTACATGCTGAGGGAGAGGGAGAGAGAGAGATAGAGATAGAGAGATAGAGAGAGAGTGAGTTATGGCCTGAGCCACTTATATTGTTGTTTACTGCCATCTTGTGTCAACATCAAGAGTCCCAATTCACTGCAACTACATCGATACTATTATATAATAATATTAAATATAATATACCTATATACCATAATAATGCAGCTGCAGGATATGAATAATTGTATTATGTCAGTCCTTTAATTCTCAAACAACTATCCTTGTACCTGTATTCATGCCACTCACCCAGACCATGTGGTGTACGGTATAGATGTCAGAGTCTCCCATGTAGACGCGAATGGCCCTTAGGGTGAAGCCATACTTCTTGCCCGCTCTGTGGATAATTATGGCAGGCTTGACACTACACACAGCTGGGGAAAAGTCCCGGCTCGGGGAGGAGTCCCGAGATGATGGATTGGATGACAGGGAGTGGGGCGACATTGGGCTGGCCAATGGAGAGGCTCCGTGGTGGTCTAAAGACGGAGAGGGGTAGATTTTGGTTAGAAAGACAATGAAATTGCCCATAGAGACTCTTTTGCTTACAAGTACTTTTTTCTCTTAGGCCAAAATCACACTTTATGCAGTTTCAAAAGATCCGTTTTGCGTGGATCAGAATCAGATGAAAATGTATGTTGTAATGCTACAATTGCAAACCACATATAATCAGTTTAATCTCAATACGTTTTAGCCACAAGATCCTTATGTCGAGATTGATCTTTGTTGAAACTCAAATGCATTACAGATTAAATGTGATCCTGTCGTTTGACCTACAACACCCACAGTACCAAACCCAAACCCGCACCCCGACCCACCAGCCACACTAACCTGCAGGTATCATAAGAGACAGTGTTGTGGCGGAGGCTGACTTGATAACCTTGTTGAATGGTCTAGAGCTGGGGGTAGCAGTGTGTTTGTCTGTGTCCCCAGACAACAGCCTGTGGCGAGCCCTGCGGGCCGCTAGGTCACTCGTGGCCTTGGGAGTTGAAGGAGAGCCGCTATCTGCTGCACCTGAAACACCTCCATTTGCACTGCCATTACCGCTGTTACCGCGATCGCACACATCACCCGAACTACCTGCTGCATGGACAGAGAAAGACAGGGGAGTAGAGGGAGGTGAGAGAGAAAGGTTGATGAAGAGATGAGATAAAGGGTTCTAGGTTGTCAATGATGTATGTTAGCTAAACTCCATGAAATGGTGTTAATGTAATGTTCAGTGGAATACAAAGTCATCTAACACATACAAAAAACATATACGCAGTCATATCTTTTTCCCATGGCGATCTATAATTGTGAAATCTACCTACTAAGAATATTCTCACCTTAACTGCTATATTTCCCACAACTCAGAAATAGCTATATATCATTGCCACAAATGTGCTGTAGGCCTGTAAAGAATCTGTGCCCGTTTCACACTGCATCTACATATGTGGTAGTACTGACGTGTGAGTGTAGCCCTGCTGATCTGGCTGGAAGTTGATCCCGGCGTGGTGGGAGACTCGTCCAGCTTCAGTTCCCTCTCCACTGGCAGCTCTGGGATGGCCAGGGGAAGATCCTCGCACCGCGGGCCCCTCACTGCGCTCTGGCCAAGCAAGCTGGGGCTCTTACGACTTCCCACTGGACCAAACAAAACCAAGGCCAAGTCAGGCTATATGTTGTAGTCCCCAACTATCACTACACCAGCGGGTCAAGCACTGTCTCTGGTTAGTGTGTATAAAGTTAGTGGAGTCACACGTTAACATTATTACTTATCCCATGAGATTAGCATCAGGACTTTATGTTCGCAGTGGCTATGTATATTACACTCTTATGCCTGTATGCCAGCATGTCCACCAACTCTGGGCCTACAGTATGTCAACGACAACTTTCGCATGAAACACAAAAAGATTCAGTACATTCTTCCATTGGTTTTACCTTGCCCTGTGCCACCTGACCCTTCCTCCTCAGAGGAGATGGCGAAGCGGGGCATCTCGATGATGGCGGAACAGCAGCGTCTACGCACTGTCAGCGGGGGGCTGGAGTCACTCTCCGTGTGGGACGACTCAGAAACAGACAGACGCTTACGCAGGCTGGGAGGGGGACAGAACGAAAGATAATACTCGTGCACAGCCAAGAAAACAGAGGCTTATTGCACAGCAATGTATGCTTCCTTTTGTTTTCTAGAACTAAACGCCACCCTAATAAATCATTCAGAAATGGTATAAGGAAAAAGATAAAAGCCTTCAATTGGCCAAATCTATCTTATTTCATGGAGGTAGAAACTCACATCTCTGGAGATCCCACCAGCCAGGAGCGGTCTCTGGACTTGAGTCCACTGAGGCTGTCCATGCGATCTCCCCCCTCCTCACTGAGGCTGCGCTTAGTGGGAGGAGGAGTCCTTTTCTCCTCGTGGAGGGACAGACGCTCCATACTGCTGTATACCTGCACACACAAAACAAATGCCATACAGTATGTGATGCAATAACCTCACTTTTAAGTAATTTTCTGTCACTTTAAGCCATTACAATTAATTGGGACTCTTGTATCTGTATGTCTGTCGATCCATCCATCATCTCCGTGTATCTGCAGCCACATTTAAGATTTAACTTAAATATACGTAATATATTAGGATATAATAGGATATAAATATGGAAGTCAATTGATGTTCATTAATCATTGAGCAGTAGAGAAGGGGTAGGGTTAAATAAGTTTATACTTTTTTCCTTTTTGGACATGTTTAGTTAATATTGTTTATTTGTATTTTTTCAAACTATTTTGGTTTGTTGATGCTTTTTATTATTTTTGAAATAAAGATTTCATTCATTCACTTACGTACATGAGTGTGTGTGTTATTGTTTGTGACTGTATACCTTGCTGAAGCGAGGTGAGCAGGAGGAGAATTGTCGTATCTCTACGTGTTCATCATCATTGGTGTCGTCCTCGTCCTCTGAATCCATATGGTGGTACCTGTCAGTGCGAGCTGAAAAGACAGACAGACAAGCACATTGTTCAGTGTATCCGTTAACTGTAAATTGAGCATATAACATGGCCAACCCAACGGCCAAGTCTCCCAAACCTTTTGATGGGATAGAAAGAGGGAAAGAGAGAGAGAGAGGCAGAGAAAGACAGACAGACATTAGATCAACCAGCCAGATACATACTGTCAAAGTAGCTGGTGTCGTCTTCAGATTCCAGCTGGGGGATGAACTCTGCCTTCTGCCTCAACAGGCTGTTCCAGTCCAGATCTCTGAAGAAACAATGCTGCTTCACCTCAAACGCACTCCCTGGGGAGGGGATAGTAGGAGAGAGAGAAAAGGAGAAGGAAGGGGGCGAAAGGATGGAAGGAGGAGGGGGGTGAGTGAGGGAAGAGATGGAGAGTGAACAAAGAGAGAGTGAGAGATGGGGAAAGACAGGAGAGGTTACAATCAGCAAAAAAAAAAGGGGACATTGCATCTAAAATTGGGGTGTAGTTATTAACCTAACCTAACTTAACATAAACCATTAGGCGGATGCTTTAATCCCGAGTGCTTTACAGCTGTTGAGCTATACAGGATCATTCAGGTGTGTTTGTGAGTGTATATTTGCATTTGTGAGAAACTGTGTGCATGGTGTGTGTGTGTTTGTGTTACCTGAGTATATATATATAGGTGCGTGTTAAAGTGCATGTGTGGTGTGTACGTGTGTTACCTGTGCCCAGTCTTTCCAGGGGGTTCTGTCTCAGCAGTTTGGAGATGAGGTCCTGGGCTTCCTGAGGGAGAGCCTCCTCCTCCTCTGGCCAGATGATCTCATCTAAAACACACACAGTGTTTAAAAAAACTAGGCTATTTGCAGTTTTCTTTGTTTATAAGTGAGAAAACAAACAATAAATAATCCCCTAGACGATATTCTGAGCCGAAAAACATCTACTAGAGTCTAGTAGCCTAGTAGTCTAGTAACTAGACGGATAACAACATAGAGCACATGCAAGGCACTAGGAGGCCATTGCATCTTATCATCACACTGCATAACTATGGAAAGAGAGAATCCCAGTCATAAAAAAGACATATGGGAATCAATAAGAGTTTATGATCATTGACTTGCCCTTTCATCAAAGGGAAATCAAAGGAAAAAGGAACGGAGGAAGAAAACAATCGATTTCATCCCTTGTAAGTCATGCCTCTGCATCTTTGCCATTGAGTAACATCTCCATCTCTCCTTCATTTCTAATGATTACACCATGTCTTATGTGGTCTCTCAGCCTGGAAGCCCCCAGGCTCAAACATAAAACATTCAGAATGTAATATAGAGATAGCAATACTTATATTGGAGAATGGGCATTACACAATACCCATTTTTTAATCTAAGGATCAATTTTCTGGTTTTAATTAATTTACGTGATCACCCAGAAATGTTTTTCTGGCTTTTGTTAATCTAGTGAATGCTAACCTTTCAAGGAAGCTTCTAAACGAAAAGTCTGCATTAGTTTATTCTGCATGCAGTACCTTAAATTGCAATGTGTTGGAAAGGCTTTGTCAACACACTAGCCTTGGTTGCCAATTTCTCCAAAATATTTTGGGGACCCACTATAATCTTCCCACAATTTGTCAAGTGGGGACCCCCCCAGAGTTGTGAGCCATAATGAGCCCTGACCAGCGGTTTGAGAGTCCTGGTCCAGATGTATGTCATCTCTGGTACTCACCACTAATGACCTGTCCAAACAGTTCCTCTGGCGTGTCTCCAAAGAAGGGAGCGCATCCCACCAGGAACTCATAAAGGATGACTCCCATAGCCCACCAGTCCACTGGCTTCCCATAGCCCTGACGAAGAATCACCTCTGGGGCAATGTACTCTGGAGTACCACACACCTAAACATGCATACACACACACAGAAGAACAGCTTGGGACATGAAAAAAGCAGAGCATAGATGCTGAAAGTACATTCTCCTGTGTTAAACTCCCCCACACAATGTAATATTCTCACACACCCTAAAGAGGTGAAACTGACCACAACACACAGCTTAACACTGTGCTTTTTAAGCCTCTAATGAGGTTTTTGTCCTGGACAAAATATTGTTGCTCAAGTAATTTAGTTCGGTCAGCTTATTTACTTATGGGAACAACACTTTCACTATTAAGTGAATTTACTTGACCTGCCACTTAAGTAAGCAAAAATCATCATCCAGAAATTATTTTCTATTCTGAAAATACATCTGGAAAGTGGATATTGGAATCAACAAACCATAAAAACTGTCCATAAATCAACCAACCATAAAAACTGTCCATAAATCAACCAGCCATATTGGCCGGGAGAGAAGAAGTTAGTTTCCTACCCTGGTGGGTAGCAGCAGTTTGGGTGCAGTACCTGTTTATCCAGGAACTCTCTGGTGTCTTTCTCTATGTGTCCTTCATAAAGGTTTGTGGTCAAACTCATCAAACCAATCTTAGAGAGGCCAAAGTCTGTCAGCTTAATATGGCCCATGGAAGTGATCAAAAGACTGCAGGAGAGAAATGCAACAACAAAATTAACAAATTACAGTAACATACGAAGGGTTTCATTCCAAAATGCTGCATTTTGTCCGAGTAGGTGTCCGATTTTTCAAAATCTCATTTTGGAATGAAAGTCTTCATATTTTCTGATATGATTATCCAATTCATATGATGTTAGGAAGTATAAGCTAGAAAGCATGAACGTCTATGTTTGTGTGTGTCTTACTTGTCAGGTTTGAGGTCTCTGTGTACGATGCCGTAGTTGTGTAGGTACTCCAATGCTAGGACGGTCTCAGCAAAGTACATGCGTGCCATATCTACTGGCAAGGCTCCTATGTTCTTCAACAGTGTGGCACAGTCACCACCTAGAGAGGAGACACACACACACACACACACACACACACGTGTTGCTTTTAGTGGTGTGTATGTGAGTACAGACACAAAAGGAGACAGAGGCACATAGCAGAGAAAGACATGAGAGAGAGACAGGAGGTTGTGAGAGAGAGACAGGAGGCTGTGAGAGAGAGACGGGAGGCTGTGAGAGAGACAGAAGGCTGTGAGAGAGAGAGACAGAAGGTTGTGAGAGAGAGAGAGAGAGACAGGAGGCTGTGAGAGAGAGACAGGAGCTGGGTTTCCATCCAAGTATTCTTGTGTGAATTATGATGTGTTGAATAAGAAAAACTGAATTGGAATGGCAAATTTCAATAAAATGTGCTCAGTATCACAATAAAAGTGTTTTACGCTCGCATGAGGTACAATTATTTTTATCTATAAAGAAAGAATGCGATAAATAGCAATCCAAACACAGTTGTTGAATAAATAGTGAAAAAGGCTTAGTTCCATCTCATTGCACAACAATTCAAAAGTATCATACCCACTCTCATGTATTATTAATAATAATAATAATATTTTATTTGTACAGCACCTTTCATACAAAGAAAAGCAGCTCAACGTGCATGTAGGCTATTAGGTGCTCGTCATGGTTGCATAGACATTAGTTGGTGCATTAGAATATTGCCAAGAAAATTTGTATATTTTTGTCTTCAGACAGCATGAAATATGCCCAGCATTAGCTGACACGAAAAGACAAAAACAACTTGCCCTTAACTACTAAATTATTTCAATACCCTCCATTCTTCTGGGGAATGCATTTTCTCCAGACAATCAGGAAGCCTATTTATAAACTTAAACCCAGCTGATGTAAACACAGACAGAGTGGGCAGCAAATGAGAGGAAGAGTAAAACAGTGACAAGGGGAAAAAGAGAGAGATGGTGAGAATAAAAGAGCAACAAACACAAAACAGAACCTTTCAATGAACGATAAAAGACAGAAAGCAGTCACTGTGTGCTTCTCATCCTAGCCTCTCTTACCCTCCACATACTCCATGACCATGCAGAGGTGTCTCCTGGTCTCGAAAGAACAGAACATGGAGACGACAAAGGGGTTCTCGGCAAAGGTCAGGATGTCTCTCTCCACGAAGGCCTGCTGGATCTGGTTTCTCAGGATCAGGTTCTGCTTGTTGATCTTCTTCATGGCAAATCGCTGCCGGGTCTCCTTGTGGCGCACCAGAAACACCGCACTATGAGACGAGAGAAGGAGGGAGAGGGAGATGGATGTGGGAAAATAAAGATTCATGTTGAAGTATGATTTTGTCAAGTTTGTTTTAATTTGTGCCATCAATAATTTTGCATAAGTAGGTGTCATTTCTTTTTTCAAATGGTGGATATCTTATTTAGGAATGAAACAATATTTATATAGAAGATCATTAAAGATGCACATCTCATGTTTTCTTACCCATAGGCTCCATTACTGATGAGCTTGATGGTCTCAAAGTCTTCCTCTCGAGGTGGTTTGGTTTTAGTCTGCGGTGGTACTGTGGTTCTTCGACCCTGGAAAACACACACACACACACACACACACACACACACACA
>OMOT01061222.1:0-11090 GCA_900312575.1 Acanthochaenus luetkenii | reverse complement strand
TGTGTGTGTGTGTGTGTGTGTGTGTGTGTGTGTGTGTGTGTGTGTGTGTGTGCATGCGTTTTGGGTGTGAAGTTCCATCAAGGCAGAAGGAAAACATTTGACATATTTGAGATACACTTGATTTAACATGCTGTGCATGCAAAGTACTCATATTTGTGTCCACTTCATTGATTCCACTGTGCCTGACATTTTAAATCAAGCGCACCTCAAGACTTTTGGCTTTTACTAGGAGTCACTCAATGTACTTCCGGCAAGGATCTTCAGGGAAAAATACTTGTAAAACAATTAAACAAACAATATTAAACATAATAATGACAACTAAAATACATAGTGGCAAGTGGCACTTTTAAAATACATAATTCCATTATTTATTGTAATGATTACACCAAGGCAATGTAATAAAACCAAATAATCAGAGAATGCTCACTGTGTTTACTCTTTATGTACTAGAAACTTTGCTTTTGTTGTTTGGTTTTCCTTTTAAACTTGTGTTCACGTGATATTTTTAGGACAATAGTGATTAGTCTTTTGCAAACCAGGGAATCTACCAATATAGTTTACTATAATGCACCAGAGATGCTCAGTGCATGATGGCATTTCACAGTTCAAACACTAGGAATTATTTGAAATGACTGAGCCATGTCTCTTATGTGCTGCACTCTTGGGTGTGGTGGGTCATCCTGCTAGACTCCACCTGGAATCAGTAGTTACATTCCTGTCAGCCACTGGGGAACTGTGATGCAGAGAACATGAGACGTCTTCCCCAGACTTCTGGGTAGCAGAAACACTGAATGCTCTCTGAAGTTCTACTTGATTTAAAACACTGAAATTGATGTTCCTGTGATGGTCTGGCAACCCTGAATGAAATAAAAATGTATGTTCCAAGTGCAAGGGTTGTTCCCTGTGCAGGCTTCCCATGAAAACAGACTGAAGATGTCCGCCATACAAATCAGCATCATGTGCAGCACAAACCTAGTGCACTTTGTGTGTGTGTGTGTGTGTGTATCCTTGACTCATGCATGCTTGTCCATATACAGGATGTGTGATCAGTGTGTGAAAGAGAGAGGGGTGGTGAAGAAAGGGAAGTGAGAGCAATATATGACTGTTTCAGCTCGGAGAGAGGCCTGAACATGATCACTAGGCCTAACATGCGAACATATTAATATCCAGCTTTAGTAATAGAGGATTATCTCGGGGGAAGAAAGGCAACATTCACAATAAGCATCCTATGCTGTCTTACTAGCCTTTCATCCCTCTTCTCTACCGTAGAAGTTGGTCAAATAAAACAAAAAGTAAGGCGAAATTAGACTTTACTAAACGTTGCTACAGTCCAACTATTTACACCGTTTTATTAGCATGTGTATATCGACATGGTGAACTTACAGACGGCTTCCTCTTTTAGCTTTAACCAAAGCAAACCAAATAGTTTTTTTCAGAAATAAATATATTCCGACTAGAACAAGTCTGCATGCAGCACCAGGGGAAGAAAGCAGAAAAAGGAGACAGTGTGGAGAGCATGCGCTACAAATAGTTCTGCCGGTCTCTAAACCCCCTTGTCCTGCCAACAACCCTTCTTACTATCGGAGTATCCCCCGAGTTTTTCATTTGAATGCAACGTTTTTGCTCATATCTGGTTTTGTAAACGGAATTTTAGCAGCTGGAAAACGAAGATACTTTTTTAACGTGACGTACAGATCTCCCACCATCTAACTCCCAGATGTTTGAGCTTTTCCAATTTGATCTGGCGATTGACCCCTTTATGGTTTACAGTGCTGGGGATGTCAGGGAACCCGTCTGTACACCAGAGGGAGCGCTTGTTTGCTCATTTTCAGCACTTTCAGCACATACCAATAGGGAAAATCACTGCTAGTGAGTGCTGCCGCAGAGATCAGGGTTTGAGTGCGGTGTTTTGTGTGGTGTGGCGTATTCAAAACAAAAACACAAGACGCCCATTTCTTGCAGATATGTCAAGGTTTCATTTTCAAGAGGTGCGTTTGTACAGATGTCAAATACATACACCGACAGGGTTTCTCCATTGCTATAGAGGAAGGGGGTGGTGAGACACAGGGACTTGGGTGAGTACAATATAGTACAAACAGGTTGGCTGGAAACTGCTCCGGCCCCCTGCGGGCAAGTCTGTCCTTGTCTGTCCTAATGTCCAGTCCTCTGCCACAATCTCAGGGGCAAATGGTCTTAAGTTCAGTACTTGGGTGTCACGGGTTAGCAGAGACGCATCTAGACAGACGGGTCGCAAGCCTCAGGGCTGAACGTTCCGAGCAGGGGGAGAGGGATCAACTGAGCCGCAGCTGGACAGGTAAGCTCCACCCGCCTCCGTGGCAGTGGGCGGAGCCAGAGAGGTCACAAACCGTAGAGCCTGCCCCCTGCTGACCAAGTGTTTGTCGCCTTGTACAGAATGGCAGGCAAAAAAAACGTCCAGCACACTGAAGAACAATCCTATCCATCTCCAGCATAATACATCACGATATCATAATAATAATCCATAGTTCATGATCAATAATGACTGTTGTTAATCATATCAAATTATATGTAATAAATGTACATATCTTATAACCCATATCAAACAGCCCACCGATGTAAGTTGATCGGGGTGAAACTAAACTGTGAAGCCTCTAGAAGTTCTCTTTGTCTTTCTGCCTGAGTTGGTTATCCAGCGCTATGGACATTGACAAGACGTCAAACAACAGTCAAGTTAACGAAAAAACTAAATAAAAAAAGAAGGAATCCTGATCGAATTCTGTTCACTTTCAAAACACAACAAAGTGCCCCCCCCAAAAAAACAACAACAACAACATCCTTTTTGCAAAAATGAAAATACAAACATCAAGAAACAAAGAGCACACACGCCTTTTTTTCTTCTAATCCAAAAGTCAAAGCTCGCACACCCACATTCACTTTATTTGTCATTGTATGCAAGTAAAGAAGCCAATTTAAAAAAAGACAACATCGGCGGTGTTCCTCCAATGGGAAAGTTCGTCACAAAAACTCGCCAATGACACATTCTCTACATCGTTTTAGGTCCCCTGACATTATATTAAGTGCTACAAGGAGACCAAAAAACACAAAGCTCCTGCACCAAAGATAACGCAAACAAAGCACGGGTTTGCGCGCGCCCTTTCCACACGACAATCAAACCGAGCTGTGCTGACCTGCTTACAAATGTGTCCGTCAGATCTCTTAGAACTGAAAAGGCAAAAAATGTCAACAATAAAATAAAGTAACAGCATGGCACAGCTTGGTTTGGGTCAGAGAAGGGTGGAAAAGGTCCCAAACAAACCAGAACACAACAAAAGAAGGGATGCACTGGTTTCCCCAGTAGAAAAAAAACAACAACCCAAGGAACCACCTAACACCTCGGCCCGTTGGACCCAAGAACGCGCCGGGCGCCAAGCGAGATGGAGCATAGACAGATAAACGCAAGGTTACGGCAAGGCGATGTGCAAAAAACTTAAACCGAGCCATTTTTCATCCATATTCACCCCCTTTCTTCCTCTCCGTCATTCTCTCCGTTTGTATTGAATGAATGTTACCCCTAGGGAAGGTACCGGTCTGAGACAGAGGGGTTAGACCAAGCCCGTCCTAGGATTAGAAAGTGCTGAGACATTATCAAGTCTTTTACGTCTACTTACATGTGCATCTCTGTTGATTGTTTTTTTTAAAATATTTTTCATTTTTTATTTTTATTTTAACAAAAAGTGGTCCCCCACTAAGAAAGAGGTTTCCTTTCTTTTTTCTGTGGGTCTCACCGAGAACCGCCGAGGGTCAGGGTTTATGATCTCACAGACAATATAGGAGAAAATACTTGATTACACACACACACACATGGGACACACACACACACCCTCACACACACTTGAACATCAGGCGCACATAAGCAAACATACATACAACGACTCAATGTCATGGCACGCGTGACACATGGTGCAGACGTGCAGACATACACACACTTACACACACCAACAGGACACGACACACTCTCACACACTCACAAATTCAGGAAGGCCGCAAAGACAAAAGGGGAGGAGAGGTCAGGGCAATCTCTCAAACATCCCAACTCTGTTTTACAGATGTGACACATATCAACATACAGTAAAATACTCATACGTACATGAGCCATGAACGAGGACGAGACACTGGAGTGGCCTATGCTACATAACACTTGGCACAGCAAAGGGGGGGGAGAAACTAAATGTAAGTATTGCACATTGTGGTACATTTCAAGGGGATTAAAGGTCAAATTTGGGATTACCCTGGAAAGGTCAAAGGGAAATTAAAAGATCATGATGTGCCGTTGCCTCTCCTGCATTCAGAACGCACAGCTGATCAAAACAAGTGAATTGATTGTGTGTTTCTACACTTCAGATTGCTTTGTTTCATCGTTTTCTATTATTAAGCATTTAGAGTATAAACACTATGACCTGTATATTCTAAGAACATGTAGGTGGTGAAAATAAGTATTATCTAAAGATGATGTTAAGTGGGGGACAGGCAGTCCAGGCCAGGCCAGCACTGGTACACCCAGGCCAGGTGATATGGAAAGGTAGCTAACGGTTGCTGAGGGTAAATTGATTGCTTTGCCCCAGGAGGAGGTGCTTGTGAGGCTGGCTGGCTACGATTGGGTACCTGAAACAAAGTTAACGAGGTCACTACGGGAGACGTGGCAACAAGGCAGACCTGGGCGGAGTCAAAACATCTGTTGTTACCTCGGGTGATTTCGATTTTCAATATGTCACATCCAAAAAGAATGGTGACACATTTCTACTGAACGTTACAAGTTTGCGTTAAATGAATGATAAATCAAGCGCACCCATAGCATGACAACACCGTTTATGACTCTGACCAGCCGGGATAAAGGAGGTTTCGGGGGTTATGGTCTGTTACTGCATATATGAGACACTTCCCTGAAAAACTGGCAACTAGCGTTGCAACTGCAATACCTAAAGATTTAGACATAATTCATGATAATGGGCTTAAGGGGAATAGAGTATCGGATCGAGTTGTATTCAGGTAATTTATATTAGCTTCTAAAAACAATCCGGATCTATGACAAAACTGTATTCTCTGTATGGGCTCTGAAAAGAGATGTGTGGCAACTTGTGTGTGTACATACAGCTCTTCTTTTTGGTTGTAATGCTAGAGGATTATTACATGTTTATTGCAGAGAACTTGAGCGGAATTATTCTCTCTCTGTGTGTGTGTGTGTGTGTGTGTGTGTGTGTGTGTGTGTGCGTGCGTGCATGTGTACCACTCATACATGAGTAAAGTGCCTGAACGTTGTGGTACTATTGCTTTCCGAAGTAGCCAAAGCAACAACAGCATCGCTTGGCTTTGGCTCTATATGACTTTTTTTCTTCTTTTAACCTGACCTACAGTAAAAGGTTTGACGGTCTGAGTGGTTGACACGTTTGTTTAGATGTTGTTGTGGTTCTGCTTTCTCTTGTGTTGAGAGAGGGGTAGGACACACATGGACACATACA
This sequence comes from Acanthochaenus luetkenii, assembly GCA_900312575.1. NCBI lineage: Eukaryota > Metazoa > Chordata > Actinopteri > Beryciformes > Stephanoberycidae > Acanthochaenus > Acanthochaenus luetkenii. Next base: position 5,595 of record OMOT01061222.1, on the reverse strand, counting down.
ATTACAATACACAGCCATGCACACACATGTACACACGCACACAGATTGGCATACACACACACACACACACACATATACACAGTATTACTACTTTGACTACGAATGATCATGACGCATCGATAGGAAAAGGAAGAAATGAAAAATGCACTGCCGCGATGTTAATCTGAGAAACCCTGTTTTATTATACAAAAATAAAGCATTTTCAAATCTCATATGGGGTGTACTCATTCACCCACCATCACCATACATCTGCCCACTTATCCCACCGTCCGTCCATCCATCCTTCATCCACCTGAGCACACATCCATCCTGCCGTCACCCTGGTAAACTCCCACCACCTGAAACAGCGTTGCCCCGCACAACAGTTAAACCTTACTGCCCTATATCGTTACTGGGATGACAATAACAGCGACTGATCCAGTATCACTTCTTGGGAGGCAATATCAGCCGATGACACTGCCACCTAAAAAATACCTCCGCCATCTAAAACCACCTGGATACCGTGGCTGATTAGAAAGCTCATAATACTAATCTAAGCACCGTCCCCCACTGACCACACTGTCTTGGCGCTTGCAGCGTGTGAAAAGCGTCAACATGTCGCACGGCAGCTTCAACGCTCCACACTCAGAACATACTGAAGCCCAACAGTACCAATATTTGTGCAGGTTCACTACGCTGACGTCGGACAAATATTTGCAGACGAAACCATTTTATATTCAGTATAATGAAACAGCTGAAGGGTCACCAGGTAGTACACACTTCTCAGCCACATCGCATCGCACCTCAAACGGATGTAAAACAGACGCTGTGGCATTTTGACGTCCCCCAAACATTCTGCATGTCTCCTTCAGCTATCCTACAAATGGTTCATCTTTATCTGCATTCTTTGATGACATTTAATAGACAGGCACAGGCTAAAATTACTACTCATGTGTTCGTAAAACTATCCTAAAACTCATTTCCATCAGCCCTCTGGTCTCCGGCGGGGCGTTGTGTGTGTACGGTCTAGGGCTCGTTTCAGGACAGGGCCGTTAAAGTCACGTCTCCACCCGACTCCTTCCTCCTGATGTGCAAATTGCAAGATTCTCTTAAGTAGAAACTCCAAGTAGAATTTAACATCGTCTACATATCATATGAATATATACTTTTCCTATACACATTACACATACGCTCATACACAAACACACACACACAACTTTCTGTTCAACTGTATTGTTAACAATGTGCATTAATCCAATACCGGTCCACTGGTTTCTTTGCAGTAGGGACAATATGCACCAAAAAGTAAGCATTTGCATACATATGAATGCTTATCAACAAATACAGTACATATCAAAGGTCATTGAGTTTCAGGGACGGCATGCCTCTATGTCTGAGTGGATGTGCACTGTTTTGCGTGTGTGTGTGTGTGTGTGTGTGTGTGTGTATGGACACAGACAGACCAGCACTCATGCACACTCTAGCATACACACATACATCACAAATATATGACACCCTTCAAAATTCTGCGGCCTGAGCGTCTAATCATTGCTCTCAGTCTAGTAAAGAACATCATCGGGATATTCCAACACCATATTCCTCCCTATGCCAGTTCCCAAACTTTCAAAACGCACATTCCAATGCTTTCCCTACCCTTTGCATTCATTTAGTCATTTATACGACTGAAGACAGCAGTGGCCACAGTCGTTTGACGACACAACCACACGTTCTGACAACCGTCATATTTCCAGTTCCAGAACTTTCTCCAATACCTGTGACATTCATCCCTTTCCTTGTGACCCCATGGCACAAACACTCCGTTACCTAATGACCCTTCACCTTTCCAAAGTGCTGTTGCTACTTTCCACGCTCGTCTAGAAAAAAAATAATCATCACAAAACATAATACATACAGTACTGCGTAAATGTAGAGAGTCAACTAAAAATGTGATAAACAACCACGGTGTCGGCTGTACGGTGAGTGTGACAGGTGTGCTAAGTGCTTTGAAACATCCCGACCCTCTCAGAACCGACATGCAAGATCTCTCGGCTCCTCTCGCACAGCTTTTCTATTAATATGAAGTCATAAAAGGTCGCATCAAAAGGATGGAGGATTGTACGCGGTCTCAAAGTGAAGTTGCCAACCCGGTGTGTTTGTACTCGTATGTGTTAGGTTAGGATATATATCACATGTACATTAACACTGACCCGCCTGGATTCAATCTAGAACTAAATGACCCCTGATCAAAGTTTTAATATCTACCCATCTGGTGACAGGAGAGATAGGGGGACATTTAAGGTAAAAAAAACAACCAAAAAAACACCAACAAATAAAAATGCTCAAGATGAAAATAAAGACTCCATCGTCACCAAACTTGACAGAGGAAGTGTCGTTCCCTCTCTATGGTGTGGCACACTGGCGCTGCCTGATGACTTCACAGCTTGGTGGCATAGAGAATCACACATGGACAAAGAACATTTCTCCCCACTCATTCAGCAAATACAAACAATTTCATGGTTTACCCAGAAATCTTTTCTAGCTCAGGATCAGCTGACATGACATCATCTCTGTGGCCCACTGCGACACTGTTGGCGTGGCCATAGGTGGCAGGGGAGTGATTCTCCCGAGTAGCCTCACTCGCAGTGTCGCAGGGAGTGAAGTCGCTGTCAGGAAACGTTCCATTTGAAATGTACATCATGTGTAACTGCAGCCGGCCAATCAGAGCCACCAAGCAACGCTTCTGTGTGCCACACAGCCACCAATAGACATTTAACACACAAATCCCTCGCCACAGGTCATCTCGTGGGAACCACCACAACGGCACCGATTGCTTGTGTAATATCAAATCCATCTATCAAAACGTGTTATAAACTACACGGACTTAATGTAAAGTGATAACATGTAGGGCACGTCTGCCTCTACAGTACAGTATTCAAGATAGAAAATAAAAACTGAAAATACAATTCCGAAACCAGGAGAAATGAAAAACAAAAAGTTTGTAGAATCCTTTTTCCAAATCCCAAAGGGTTATTGAACAGTCCAGCCGGCCTTCACTTGCCAATATTCGACCTGCCCTCAATGCTGACTTTCACCTTGTACGGGATGAAGCAAGGCTTGGGCAGGACCATGGGTGGCTCCTCCTCGGATTTTTCCACTTTCCGACCTTCAGGGGCCGACCATCTCCGCTTTCGGCCAGTTGCCGGCTTACTGGAGCCAGCTTCTGCACTGCTGGCACCCTGACCTTTACAAACTGACCCTCTTTCTCCAAACCTGAGTTCCCCATTTTCCACGTTGGTCGCTCCTCCACTGACGCCATTCTCCCGCTCTCCGTGCCTAGAGTTTCCTCCACTGCAGCTGCGGGGAGCGTCTGAGACAGCTCTGGGGGGTTTGAGGTACCCGTAGCTGGAGGCTGGGACAGCAGAAGGTGTGGCCAGCTCCAGGGACTGGGTCTTCTTCAGAGATCCATTCCTCAGGTTCTTGAGGGTGAGGGAGATACAAACATCTCCCACAGAAAGCTTGGTGCAAGGCAGCTCCAGGAGCTGGGTGGTCCGGTCTGGGCAGCATGAAGACCAGCCTTGGCCAAAGACGAAGAAGGGGTACTCCACCAAGACCTCCACACTCACCTGGACGAGGGGAAATGGGGGGAGGGGGACATCAAGTTAAACATCACAAATGCAAAAACGGGAATGAAAACAGGTTTACATAAGAATAAAGCTACAATAAGAGTAAATATCAAAGTTTGTCTGTAATGAGAGATACAGCTGGGTGTGGAAATAAATGTTATTTGGACTAATATAGGGGCAACAATATAAGGAGAACATTATCAACCCAAGAAATGAGCCTTTAGGCCGACAAAATCAATGAAGAGGACGGAACACAATCACCCAAAGAGACTGAAACGTTTCTGTTTGGCAGGTGAGACGAGAGCCAGTATGCGGTAATCCCAGCGTTACCAGCCCCAATTCTTCAATCTATCAATTAGAATAGATGATCAATAGTGTAGCTGTACTTAGGTAAAGCAGCACGAACATGGAGCACTGGCTGGAATCTGCATTATCATTTGTACGTATGAGAGACTGAAGAGATGAGAGAAAGACAGAGGAGGTTTGGAGATGTGCTGGGGGGAGAGAAGAGAAGACGATGAAGTGAATGGAGAAGAGAGAGCAGAGAGAATAAGAATGAGAAGGTGGCAAACATCATATCAGAATGGAGTCCTCAGTCCTCAGAATGGACTCAAAGCTGCTCCCACCTCTAAGAAAAACAAAGTAAGAAGAGCCACCGGGAGAGAACAGATGAGAGAGATAAGTCCGAGAGTATTTGAAAGACGGTCAGCTTTTGCGAGGTACGCTATAAAAGGCCGACTGGGGGTGTGAGAGATGGTTAGAGATCTGCTGTGTGGGCGGCCAAGTCACAGCGTGGACGGATGAAATATAATATCTGTCTTTAACATAGACACTGTGAGGTGTGTGTGTGTGTATGTGTGTGTGTGTGTGTGTTTGAAGGAGAGCGAAAACTAGAGACAGAAAGACAAACTGTGACGGTGTTAGATGAGATGAGAAGATGAGACCGAGCAGCAGAACATCTATCTGACCTCTCCATCCAACCAGAGCACAAAACATCATGTGGAAATGTTACATGTGCGCTAACCATCAGTCTTAGATCAGCACTCCTACTCTTGCACCGATAATTATAGCAGAGTCTCACACTCAACGTTCTTGATATCTGAACCTCTATGAAGCTCCTAACCAGAACATGCACGTCACATGATTGTCATCCTCGCACATCGAAGATAATTGCAGAGGGAATAGACGAGCGCTATGAGATTCGAGATAACAAGAGTCATGTCTAGTCTGGAATACGGGAACACTTGTCACACAGCATTAATAACGGCGGCTAAGAATGTACTTAAAAGGATTCTTAGAAGTAAAAACAGGAAGTAGAAAAAAGGTTCAGGACGGCAAAATGTCCCTCTCGATCATTTATTGGCCAACACGCGTTTCGGGGGAATCAGGGCACATTCTCAGAAGTCGTCTTTCAAGCCCATAGAGACAAACTGAAAATGGGCTGTTAAGCTTCGCAATGGATTGAAGTTTGTTGAGAGGAAAAATATTAATATTTTACATAAACTTTGTTTAATATTCCGTGCATGAACATAAAAAAAACATCACTTACTGTATATCTATATATATATCTATAGTTTTCTGTGAGGAGCCTCATTAATATCATGGTGATCTGGTATGTGTTGAATAAGAAGCGATACCTGGACTTATTAACTCAAGTGAAAATGTCGTTTTCAACCATAACATTGTATCCTACTAGCAAATGAAATAGAACCCAGCAAAGGCCTTGTAAACACTGTTAGCATGCATCGTGTTGTGTCTTCCACACCAAGACGAGGCTTCAACCAAGGTTGCTCCCATTGTCTCACCTGAGCACGGTGCTCACCAACGGAGAACTGAACCACGGCGAAGTTGGGCGAGATGCGGCTCCCTTCGATGCGCTCCACAGTGGACGAGTCAATCTTCAGCTCGCTGCTGATCTCGGCGCTCTGGATGAAGTCCTCTGTCTTCAGGTCCTCCACGCGTTTCAGCTCTCCATCAGCCAGCTGGATGATGG
>OMOT01061219.1:6043-17096 GCA_900312575.1 Acanthochaenus luetkenii | reverse complement strand
GGAGCAAAAACCTCCACTGAACAATTCTCCAACTTGCTGTTACAACTACAAACATCATTCTTATCACTTAATGGCAACATCAAATTAGTATTTATATATTGTGTAATGCTATCTTGGCAACTTAACTAAATGTAAGGTTGGAACTTATTTAGAACTTAATCATTCAGAACACATTGTGACCAAGATGTATTGAACATTTGAATGCTTTATTGACATGAGAGGGTGAAGGTGAAGGCCGCCCTCTGCTGGACCGCCGGCAAACAGACATTTTGTCACAAAATGTCTGGACGTAAGAATCGATTCTTGGGAGTTGGTGAATCGATCGATGATCGTGGACAATAGAATCGCGATTCTTACGTGAATCGATTCTTCCCACCACCTCTACCATACTCTCTGTGGGCCGGGTCTCGGGTTGTTGTCAGTGACCGTTGTCCTGTCCTCAGTCGTCCTCCGAACCGCCTCAGTGGCTACCCTCCCGCCCGTCGCTTCTCGCCACTCGTGATGCCACTTCTCTCTCCTCGTCTTCCGACCCCTCCTCACTTGGAAGTATCCTCCAGTACATCCTCACGAAATCCCAAAAACTCCCCCTCGCTGTCACTATCCCAATGAAATGCACCATCCTTGTCCATCTTTCTTAGCCAATTTGCTAATTACAGTGTCAGTTTCAATTCGTCCTGCTATTGGCTGAGAAATGTCATTGTGTACGCATCATAGCCAATCACATAGTGTTATACGCTTACTTAAGATAAACTGACCCAGCAGTCATTTCACTGGCCAGAAAATACGGATTTATCATTGATGCGTGTGGGGCGCAGGGAGTGAGTTAATGTTCAAGTGAGACTTGACAGGTTTCCATTTTCACATTAATGTTGTCATGTCACGCAGAGCAACTTGGACAATACATCTCTGCCCTTTCATATGAGGTTTATTAGTGTATTCATCAATTAAACCATCTGATTGATCATACTGGTTGGTCTACATCAATCCTCAGAGGATGACGAGCACAAATGAGTCGAAAGTTACATGGCACAGGATGTCATTTTCAGGGCATGTCTACCCTCCATAGGCCATTACTTCCCCTATACTGTATGCTGTGATGTAATCTGCTACTCAGCTACTTTGGCAGTGGTAGCCTTGAGGTTAAAGAAGCAAGCTTGTGGCCAGTTGAAGTCCCCAGATTGGCTGGGGGAAATCTGTGTGGGGGAAAGGGAATGACTAATGTTGTTCCTTCTCTCAAAAACTATCAGTGATGTGCACTTTAGCAAGGCACTTAACCCCCAACTGCTCCAGTGGAGCTGCTCAGTGGCCACCAGTAGAGGACTGTGGTTGTACTGGTCAGCTCCCATATGGGAATGTGTAACTGTATGGATCGAGGCATTGCTGGGAAAGAGCATGTGTGCTCAGTTGACTTTCGTTGGATGAATAATGTTTTTTTTTTAAAGGGCAGAATGAACAACTGCAAAATTATGTTAAACGGTGCATCCCTCAAAAATATCTGGATCCTTTTATGTCACATGAAGGTGACTTTGTGTTAACTTTTTATTGTAAAATGCAGCATTTGTAAGTACTGTCTTAACACCCCCTCTACAAAGAGGATGTTGACTACTGCTTGTTCTTGAGTATGTTAACGCAGTTTCAAAGCTCAGTATAACTGTTTAAAATTACAGCAATTTTCAAAACAGTTGTTTTTTGGACTTCACAATTAACAATGTATATTGCCTGTTTGCTGTGTTTTAGGACCTTGGGTCTCTGTTGCAGTCCAGAGGGAAGGAGGTTGGTGTGACAACCGGCCGAAAGAGGCGTTGTGGTTGGCTCGACCTGATTTTGGTCAGATACGCTCACATGGTCAATGGCTTCTCTGCGTAAGGAACCATCACACCATTTCTGAATATTATCCTCACCTACTGGTGTAACTGCTCTTGCCTAGAGCTTTAGCTTGTACATATTGGAAAGATGCTCCATCCTGTACTCAAGTTTGACCAGTGATCCCCTTTTGCAGGATTGCTTTGACAAAGCTGGACATCCTGGACACGCTGCCTGAGATCAAAGTGGGTGTGGCCTACAAGGTCGATGACCAACCTCTACCCAGTTTCCCAGGTAGGCGCCACTGATTCGATTTTGAAGACACTTCGGGGAATGTTGCATGTCATTGCTTCGTTCAGGCATTTTCACAATTACACTGATTGGCCTTAGGGGGGCGCTACAACGGTGTGTTTACTCTTGCCTTTTTTGTATGTTAAAATCTGCCTGAAAGCAAAGCATGATTTTAACAATTTCTGTGGTAGTTGATGAGGACAACTAATTATGTAGCTCAGAATTCGGTACAACAAAAACATGACGACGATGGTATTTCCTCAGACAAGGTGTTCCAAAGTCGAGATCACCTTTTGCCTTGAAATCTAATCAAAAGTTGATTGCAAATACTTATTTTCATAACTGTAACCATCCATCAAAGTTTGAATGACACAAAAATGGCATTTACTCTAGTTTCTTGTAGAGGAATAGTATCTGCTCAAAAGTTTTCATATTTTCAGAGCTAATGCTTTTGGCATAGGTTGAATGAAATTGGCTTTAATGCTACATAAGGTCTTGTTTTTATTTGGTCAGCTTTTAATAGCAGGAAATGAAACATTGCCAAATTGAAACGGAGGATGAAAAATCAAACGTATTTATTCCTGCACAATATGACACCACGCGGCTGCGCTCTGCCAGCATGTTTACATTGATTGACTCCAAATTTGTTCCTCCAAATTTTGTGTGATGGTGGTCAGAAGCTGACAACATGACACTTCAAACAGTCAAATCACTTTCAAGAGACACTTAGGTGCATCACATCTGATCAGATTAAAGGGAGTGGCTGTCTTACATCCCTTCAAAGCCAGGACAGTTCTGTTTCTCTAACATGTCTTCTACTGGCTGCCTGTGATGTTTCTGGTGGGAAATAACGAGTCGATGAATCAGTAGCTACTACGTCATACTGTAAATTAGTAGTTGAAGAACACAAATATACATTTCGGTGGCCCCTTCTCCATTATTATTTATCCTCTTCTGTTCTAGCAAATATGGATGTTTTGACGCGGGTGTCGGTGCAGTATGAGACGTTGCCTGGCTGGTGCTGCAGCACTGAGGGAGTGCGAAGCTTCGAAGAGCTTCCATCCCAGGCACAAAATTACATTTACTTCATTGAGGACTTCTTGCAAGTGCCAGGTTAGTAACGAGATGCCGTGTCAATGGTTCATTAAGGGGGAGAACGCGGTTAAGCCTTTTGATCATGTGTCGGTTTCTCTTTTCAGTGAAATGGGTTGGAGTCGGCAAATCCAGAGAGAGCATGATCAAGCTGTTTTGAGCTGTTGTCATTTCCGGAATGGATTTCTTTTTTTTAAAGACGACAACAGCTCAGATGAGAATTTCATGAGGATAACCTGATGAGTTTCAAATGCAAGCTCTACCCTAAAGAAAATACATCACCAGCAAAGTCACTTGTAAAATGTTTAGTTGCTGCTTGTGCTTCACATATTATTCCAATAATTCTTCATGGATGTAATTTATGCTGCATTCCACAAAAATGTTTCCTGTATTTATTAGGGTGTTAATTTTTAATAGCTGGTGCAAATGGAATGGTCACTCTCCACAGTAAAGCATGATGCATTTTTATTTTGTTTCATTTGAAGCAAATTAACCTGATATCACTTCACCATATAGCTTTTTTTTTTTACATAGTCTTTTGAAGAGCCAACGTTGAACAGATGTAGAAGCCTTTGGTTGAATGGGCAAGTCGTAACGTTGGGAGAGATTATCTGCCGCCTTTGTAAGAAGGGATAATGTTTGAAAGCCAGTAAGATTTAAATATTTTTTATCTGACAATTTTTAAACGTGTTTTGGGCCAGTGTGGTGTTAAGATAGACAGCGCTGATTACAGCATTAATAAAACTCCCTAAAATAGACAAATCTCAACACTAAGTCAGTGACATTTTGGGACATAAGCTTATTTGCCATCTACCCCGTAGTCGGACGTGAAGAAAAAGACCCTTTCATCACGATTTATCCCGATAGTCCGTGTTGAACCATGGCGGAGGTATTGCCGGTTAGCATTATTAGCATTTTGAACTGCTGCAGAGGTGTACCACCTAGCTTCACAGCAACGAGGGTAAAAACCAATCAGTCCAGCTTCTTCAAAGTCAGTCTTTTAGTGAACTGTTCAATTCAGTTCAGAGTTGTTAAAAATGAATTTAACGGTTGTCCAACTCGGAATTACAGGTCGGAAATATCTGAGTTGAAACTTCCGAATTACGAGATGTCTTGAATGCACCATGTACTATCTCGCTGTAGGAAAAAAAGGCTGCTGATTATCAACAGAAAGCTTTATAGCTGCCTCTACAACAACGACGAGTGAAATCACTAAAGGACTTTGAAGAAGCTGGACTGATTGGTTTTTGCCCTCATTGCTGTAAAGCTAGGTGGTACACCTCTGCAGCCGTTCAAAATGCTAATGTTGCTAACCGGCACTGTTATGTGTGTTGGCCTATGTGCCATTTAAAATAAATCACCAAATAAACCAAACAAACAAATACCGCCGCCATGGTTCAACACAGACTATCGGGATAAATCGGGATAAAAGGGTCTTGTTCTTCACGTCTGACTACGGGGAAAATGGTAAATAAGCTTATGTCCCAAAATGTCGGCATATTCCTTTAAAGAAAAAGTCAATAGAAGTTCCTGTTGTACATGAAGACATTGGCTGGCATTGGGAGGGTTTGTGTAACCTTTTGGAAGTCAGTGGGCATCAAATGTGCCAAAGCTTCAAATACATGTCAGTATGTTTCCAATCACATTACGTTCATATTGTCAAGAAAGTGAACAACTTGCTATATCAATAAAAGAAAATGGTCAACTTTAGTGTTTTGTTTCATTCGTTTTTTGTGGTAGTAGTGTTTACTTCTGTGGTTTTCTAGTAAATGGATTACATGTAATGGGTTTACAAAAATGATCAATTATAGTCTGGAAACAATAGCTATTTTGAGAATGTTGATTATTTAAAATGTATAGATGCAAATGTTATTTATCCATGTGTAAACTGGAAATTGTCCATCTCATATCCTGTAGTAACCCAATACTTATTTAAAATAATTAGATTATGTTTAATACATTCAAGCAATACTGCAGATTATGTTACTAATGACATTATATGGCAGGTGATCTGACAGGTTGTTTTGAAAGTATCCTCTACCCAGAATATTATATCAATGAAGTAGTCATTTTTAGTATGCAGTCAAAAGTTCTTGGAAGTGCTCATTGCCCAACTCTGCGTCTTGTTTCATGTGCTTTTCTCTGGCAAATTATATTTCAGTTTTGGAGAATTCAGCTGTGGACTAGTGCAGTATGGACATCCATGGCTGAAAAAACAAATAAGCAATGTTTGTGTTATCAAACTGGTTTGGATGACTTCAGCAGTTTAGTATTTGAACACACGTTGTGCTGGCTGTCAAATCTGAACCCTGAAAAGAAATGTGCTGCCTTTCCTCCTGCTGCTGCTTCAGTGATGGTCTCCGCAGCACAATTAGAACAGTTAACAAAATGTTCAGTGTTCACATTGATGCATATAGATTTAAATACTTCTTATCTGGGAGCTGCTAGTAGGGACATTTCTGAATGGAACATGGAAGCCTTTGGCACATTAGCAATGGAAAACCTTCACTACATATTGATGGATTATTTTGCGCTCTGAATACTGACCTACACAGGTGAGTTTGTGGAGAAATAAGTCAAAAATGTCAATAAGGTTTTTTAGTGCATCTGCTTTACGGTTGCGTCCTCAGTCCCTTTGTCAAACCATCCAAACTGGACTCTACTAACAAAAAGGTAGAGGGCTAATTCCCAGTAATGCAGCGGACAGCGCGCATTCCCATTGCTGCAAAGTCCATGAACGCTTGAAGGACGATGATGCCCGTCCTCTGCACTGATGGGAACCGGCCTCTAGAGCTCTGCATTTCATGTCTGAGTTTGGGAGAGGGGTCAAAAGGTCACGGCTTTGGTCAAATAACAAGACTTCACTGCGGATGCAAATAAAGCCCTGAAATCCAAATGTCTTGCTTTTGTTTTGTTTCTCTGCTGTTCTGCTCTAGTTTGAAACCCTCTACACCCATGTCTCTCTTTTTGGTCGCTGTTTCTTATGTTTTATTAACTTAGTTCGCCGTATAACATTGAGAATGAATTGAGAATATGTAATGGTGATGTTTCTGAGTCTTTCAACCTGAGTCATAATGACGACTAATGTGAGTGAAAATTGCACAGAAACTGGCACCATACCTGACATTTTAATGGGGACATCTGTCGACAGTGCCGAAAAATGAGTCAATGGTTTTGAAAGGGAGGCTGATGTCTATGATTGTACACCCCCACCCCATCTTGGTCTTTTCATACAAGCTTCACTTAAAAGCTTTTCAGAACTTGGAGGGATTAGATTAAAGTGTAAAGTGGATTCCTTGGCAAATCGATTAGAGGTGTAACTGTGCTGGTGGATCTCACATTCCACTGTCTTTGTAATGGGTTAGGCCTTTTGGACCATTTATCTTGAGAAATCATGTTCTTCGCTCATATTTCTGCATCCATCCATCTATAGTAGCTGAGTTTCAATTAAGAAATAAGAATCCATACTACTAATTATAATTCAAGGTATATGGTACTGTCTTATTATTGTCCCAAAAGTTATGCATAGTGAATTATGTTATTTTCACCAGGGTTAAGAAAGTTAGCTTCAAAATGTTATCTGATTAATATGATGTGTATTGTTGGCTTATTTAGTTTAATCCAAGGAATATAAAGGCAATTACAACTATTTGAATAGTGTTATTGGCATTTTAACACGAATAACCACTACTTTGTGTAAGTTGTGTAAATCAAAATGCCTAATTTCCCTTGAAATCTGCATAAATGTACAGGTTATTTATGCTTGTTCTTTCTTTTTTTAAATAATTGTTTTCTTTTTTTCCCTAGGAACTATAATGGCTTGCCCTTGTAAAATGTAAACAATGGCTTTTTTTCTGTTGTTTTCAGTACAATATTGAAAGTGCATCTTCAGTTAAATGGACAAAGTTGCAGACATTTGCTAACCAGTCAATTTCCAGACCTTGAAATCCCTGCATCATCAAAAATGGCAGAAAGTGAGCTTACAGTAGAGGCAGAAGAAGGCTTAATTGAAAATAAAGTGCTCATAATAGCAGTGAAGTCATCATCCCCCTCCCTCTCCAGTCTTTTATTTACTGCCACCTTCCTTTACTTGTGTAATTGCGAGCATATTGCACATCAGGCCAATCAATCAATTTGAGCGTTTTATTCCAATGTTGAGTTACTTTTCAGTTGTCGGTCGCCCCGCCCGTGGATGGCCCAGATCCCTTATCGCTTCTTTTTCCAAAATCTCTCTTTTTGTCCTCTCCATTGGATGTACCTTTATTAGTGTGGCTTTACACCGAGAGTCATAAGATACAACTGGAAGAAGAACAATTGGAATTAAAGCCATAATCAACCAGAAGGACGAGAAGTAAGGATCTTTACGTTTCCTAACTTCCTTGCATGAATGATTGTATGTACATCCATGTTTTGTTTTGTTTTCCCTGAAAATGTAAATTCTGCTGCAGGAAGAAAATACCTTTTTGTGTGAGCTATGAAACGGAAAACAAAGAAATGCAATTTTTGTTTGCATTATTTTTGTGCCTTCAGTTGAACATCGATCGGTGCATCTTTTTCTCCCTAAATAATCATTTCTACTTAGCGTTTACCTTAACGTTCCTAAAGCCGTGCATCTCTTGTATAGCACTGTGTCTGCACGCAGACTTTGCCTTGATTTATTCAGCCAAAGTAATAAGACACCTGTTTCATAGGTGCTGGACAGTTTTTGTGTGAACAGGGAGACAGCGGCTCTCGCACAGATTGAATTGAGGAAGCTGAGTGTATTTAACAGTTTATATTTGGTGAGAGCAAAAAACAAATTAAATCCTGCTGGTCTGGAAGTACGGACAAAGTACGGTATATTTACAAGAAAAGATGGACAAAGATGCATCGTATTACAAATTGCATATACTCTTTCAATACATGTATCAAAATAAATGACGAAATACTCTTATACTCTAATGTATTACTATAACACTTGGAGGTATTATTTTAAATACATGTATTATGTACACAAAACAACTGTCACTGTTGCAATAGGTAACGCCGGTGGTGTGGTTTGTTCAGTCATATGGAAATGTACAAAAACCAGTAGGCTGTTTATTCATTCCTAGGGCGGGGTGAAAAAGTCAATACATCCAAACGTCCCAATTCATTGTTTTCCTGATTGAAAATGGATTCTGTGAATTCTAATGTTGGTACATGGATTAATATTTTAATGCGGATGTACGTTTTTTGCTTTTATCAAGGACTCCGCTCTTGCAGGCGTCATCAGTGCAATCGGTTTACCGCAGCCATGGCTCACTTGACCAAACTACAGTGTCTAGAAAGCTGTCAGACACCAGGACGCCTGCGTGAAAAAGTCTCAGTGCTGATATATGGGTTTGTTTCAAATTCTGAAATAAAACAGTGTCTGCAATTCATTGCCAAAACACTCTGGCAACACGACCTGATCACAAGAGTCCTGGTCAAAAACGCACCGGTTTGTTGTACCTAACATTATATGTTTACATTTTGTGTGCATGTTACCTATGAAGCCTTATGTGTGTTTTATTCTGCATTTCAAATGTACGTCATGTATTTTACATTTGAATGCGCGCTTAGTGCTCTATAGCAGAAAAGTGCTCACACTCAAAGTGTACGTTGTTTATAATTCCCCTTGCTTCATTAGAATACATTGAAAGATTAAGGTCCATTAACTTTTGGGCTGAATTTGCTCCCTGAATAATGGCAGTAATGCATATTCATTAACTTTTTGGCTATCAGGACATGAGCTGAACTTCTATTTCATTTTCGGCTGCTTCACAGCTTCTTTCATGGCCTGCTGTAATCCCAGACCACAAATCCCTGGTAGTGGATGTTGGTACAAATTGTGGCGTAAATGATGTCACCTACGCCCAGGTTTGAATGAATGCTCTGATTGGTCGACAGTATGCATAGTTAATGAGGTGCCCCGTAGTCTGTCAGACAACAGCCAGACTAACAGCCAGACCAGCTACTTGCCAGACTAACCAAAACCTCCGGGCCTCCGTTGTCGCTGGGTGCCGAACTTCCAACGCTGGATATTTGTTCCCCAAAGATATCAATATTGGCACAATCATAGGGAAGGTTCGGCTCTCACTCAGTCCTACAAGCTTTGTACCATCTAACCATCAAAACTGAAAAAACATGATGCTCATTGTGTTAGAAATCAACATCAAACTCGTCCTGACTGAGTTGAAATCGTTGCACTGGATCTTTAAGCCTCCTCCCGTCAACGTCCTCATCTAGCACATCTTCCCACGTCACAGTGAGCTCAAACAACGGCATATCTCAGGTTGGTGCTAACTCTCCGGTGGGACCATAAACTGCCGACCTACACAGTATGTTCCCCACCTGTCCCTAGCCTCCCTTAGCTGTCTGGACGTTTGCCTACTCAACAATAAATTCTCCCCTGACTCGCTCAGATGGTTTGCCGTCTCCTCAACTCCTCAGGAAGAAAACCGCACGAGTCCCGTGGGGTCAGAAACAGAAACGGCAGATCCTGTTGGGGCGTGAACCTAGTCCTCCCCAAGGATGATATGTTGTCTTGATTCTGAGACGCATATTTTGACGAGCATTAAACGGGCAGTAGCTCAGGAGGTAGAGTTCCCGCCCAGCAACCGCAAGGTTGAAGGTTCGAGTCCAGCTCCTCCCAGGAAAAGCTGCCGTAGTGTCCTTGAGCAAGACACCTAACCCCAAATTGCCTCTGTTGAGCAGGTTGGCGCCTTGCATGGCTGCCTCCACCGACGGTACGATGATATGTAAGTCGCTTTGGATAAAAGCGTCTGCTAAATGTTGTAATGTAATGTGTTTGATCTTCACTGACAATAATGATTGGCCCTGATTGAGCAACAGTGAAGCATCTTGGGTAAATACCAACTTGGCGTTATAATCGTACTCCGTACTCTCATAGCCCACAGTGTCGCTTGTACCCCTAAAAAAAGTTGGAATATGGGGAACAAAACAGTTTTTTTTGCAACTATGAAGGTGAATAGTAGGCGTGGCACAGGAGGGAAGGGAGCTTCGAGTCAGAGATGAACATTTATAGAAGGTAGTATTTGTTGTTATTATATTATTTTGTATGTTAACTTATCTTTTGTCATCATTTCATTTTCCGTATTCTCGTGAATAATAATGCAGCATTGACGCATCTACTATTTAGTAATATAGTTAGTGTGAAATGTTCATGCGGTTGACAAGGTTTTTGTAAATATGAAGAGCCTGTAAAGTATTTTCTCGTCGTTCACGTACTTAGATTCACTTTTTTTGGTGGTCAGCTCCATTTGATGTGACGAATAAGCAAAATGCACAACAGAGCCTTTCTATATTTTATATTGATACTAGTGCAGAGAGAAAAGCTACAAATATATTTCAAGTGGGCTGAATGCAGAATATATATATATATATAGAGAGAGAGAGAGACATTAAAAGCATTAAAAGGAAACACAAAGGATACTGCAGTCACTGTTGGGGAGTCATCGATTAGATGTAAGGCGATTACAGGAATCTTATGCATATGGTGGTAATAAAACTATTCAAATGACAATATGTAAACCGGAATCATTTACCTGTTAAATGCATCAGTTAGAGATTTCGATTGCACGGTAACCCGAGGGTAATCACGTTACTGATTTGGAGTAATGAAACCGGGAAAGAGAGCTGCCACATTTCTAACCCGGCTGGCAGTCCGGGTGTGTAATGATTCAGTCTTGGAAAGGAACATCTGAGAGTAACCTAATCATACTCCTGTACATGCATCTCTCTCTCACACACACACACACACACACACACACACACACACACACACACACACACACACACACACACACACACACACACACACACAAACATACACAGACAGCATCAA
>OMOT01061217.1:1745-13070 GCA_900312575.1 Acanthochaenus luetkenii | reverse complement strand
GACCGGGTGGAAACTCCAGTACGAAGCGTGCGGGCAGCAACTGGGTCGGCGAACAGCAGACTGGGTTCAGGGCACATGGAAACACACAAAGGTCATCCGCTATGAGCGACAGGTTGGGATATCATAGAGAGCCAAGACAATAAATACCACACGGGTGAAACAACGATCTGGCGAAGAGTGGTAGGAAAGCCGGGGTATATATCCACAGGAGGTTGATGAGGAGATGAGCATCAGGTGTGCCGATAGCTGCGCCCACAGGTGATCCAGATGACAGGTAACCACGCCCACTCCAATAACCACTGCCAGACAGAAAGAGACAGACAAGGGGGTGCAGGAACACAGGGGATAGGGAAACCAGACTGAAAATAGTCACAACCGTGACATGACTACCCTCCTGTTGCCACGACCCCCGGATTATCTGAGAACCTGCCCCGTGTACTGAACCCTTGCCCGGACTAGTATCCCAGGGAGCATGGACCAAATGGGACCTCCCCAAGAGGAAGATCACATGGGAGGATCTATAGAAACTGGAATCTTTCCACATCTCCTTCCTGCTGTGATCGGTGTATGTCATGCTCCCAACTCAAACTAATTTGCACAAGTGGGGCATGAGAGAGGACCCACTATGCAAGCTTTGTGGGGAGAGGGGCACCACGGCACACATCCTGTCAGGGTATAAAACAGCACTCCCCCAAGGAAGATATAGATGGCGCCATGACAAGGTACTCATGGTACTCGCTAACTAACACCTTGGAGCAGGAGAGACACAAGAAATGTCACACACATGGGAAACCAACACCATCAATCAAGTTCATGAGGGAGGGAGAAAAGCCATCAACCACAGCAAGAACAACAAAAAACGACCTACTACAAAAGGCCTAATCATGGGATATGAAGGTAGACCTGGGAGGAAGGCTGCAGTTCCCCCAGGTTGTCCAGACAAATCTGAGGCCGGATGTGGTTCTGTGGTCTGAAGAGGCGAAGAAGATAATCCTGATTACAGTCCCGTGGGAAGAAGAGTGCAACCAAGCCGTTGAAAGGAAGAAGGCCAAATACCAGGAGGACCTTTTGCATGACTGCAGGAGGAAAGAATGGCAGGCATGGCTATTCCTGTTTGAGGTCGGCTGTAGAGGATTCCCTGCCCGGTCAGTATGAAGAATGCTCACAGCCATTAGAATTACAGGAAAGGAGAGGAAGACAGCAGCACGCAGGATGAGGGAGGCATCAGAAAGAGACTCTTGCTAGTTATGGAACAGGAGAGAGGAGCCAAGCTGGAAGCCAGGAGGAGGAGATCCCACCAACGGGAGGGTGTTATGGTTCAGGATGGAAACATCCAATGAACGTTGGGCACCGTCTGATGACATCAACTCCTCCTGGCCAAGGCTACTTTCACCTAAGGTGAGTGAAGGGGAAGCAGCTTTTTAGATGTAATTATTATTATGTTCCTGAAAAAGCCATCAGTCAATTGTTAAGAAACCATGTTGGATTCCTGAGTTCCTTGTGAAATACTACACTACCCAGTTCCCACTGATTGGCGATGTTGCTGCTACCCACTCCAAAGTTGCACATGGTTTGTAGCCAGACCAGTGCGAAGTTGGCTAGCAACCTGTATCAGTGATTGACGCCACTCCACCATGGTTTTACTGTCAGACATGATGGGTTCTAGGGATACAAATCAGTAACCACTATTATCGTATTATGTTATTCAGTATCACTGTTGGAAATTAGGGAATTGATTATATTACTTGGAATGCTGTATAGGATGAGTAGTTCATTATGTATAGTCTTGTACCCTTATATATATATTGTTGCAGACGGAGGGACTTTAGGAGGGGAAAGGTGAAGGAGGGGCGGTGAGTGCCGTTTCCTGAAGGGGCGCTAGAGTGCAGATACGGACATCCGCCCCAATCAGCGCCAAATGAGAGGCAGCTGAGGCGATTAGAGAAAGCAGGCAGGGCCAACCAGAGCCCGGGGCGGCATGCTTTAAATAGAGGTAGAGAAAGCAGAGGAGGGTGTGCGACCCATGGGGAAAGTGAGAAGAGGAAAGAGAGTGAATGTGAGGAGACTGCCGAAAGCGTGGATGATCGTGTATGAGAGCCCTGTTTGGCAACGACCCACATCTGTCTGAGAACCCTTCTCCTGCCTTGACCCCCGGATTGTACGAGAGCCTACCCTCCGTACCGAACCAACGACCGGACTACGACGACCCCTTCAGTGACATTGCCCGTAACCGACTAACCCACTTTCTCCCCGAGACAGTGAATAAAGTACTGTGCTCAGTCATTCTGTGTTGACAGCCTTTCTGTTATCTCCGGTCACATGGACACTCATTCTACCCCCGGGTGTGCCACAATATATATATATATATGTTTGAATCTATTGTAAGCTCATTATTCAATGCGTGTTTGGTTTGGTTCAAAGCTTATTGGGATTTCCTTAAATATCTATAGAGAAATGAATTGGAAAATGTTATCCAGAACTAGGGCAACAAAAAAGGGGCGATTAACTGATTTCGCTATCAACTATGCTTTAAAACACTATGGTTTTCTAACCGTAAGCGTTTTAGAAGCTACAGCATCCATCCTTGCATGCTCAAGTCAAGGTAATAAAAGAAAGTTGAAATGTGTTTAGCTTGTTGGTAAATTGCTTAATGAAACTGAAAGCTAGTAGGGGATTAAATATATAATTGTCACTTACAATCAACAAAATAGGTTTCAATACAATGTAAGCCAACGTCATATACATAGTACAACACATCATATACTACACTACACACAAACACATGCATTTGCATGTCTTTGACTGTGGGAGGAAACCCACGCGAACACGGGGAGAACATGCAAACTCCACATAGAAAGGGCCAGGCGAGATTTGAACCCAGGATCTTCTTGCTGTGAGGCGACAGTGCTAACCACTGAGCCCGATCTAAATGAGGTAACGAAATGCAACAAAATAATAACCTGACTGACCGGCTCTCCGCTCCGTGTCTATTTGTGCCGCACCGGCTCGCGTCTCTGAAGCGTGGAATTCACTTGTGAATGTACATAAAGGGCTGTATTCATTCATAATTAACACAAAGTTAATATATAGACATGTTTCGTTTCACCACAAGCAAGAAGTCCCCAGACAAAGTGTCAGGTGACTTCCAAAACATACAGACTAAATGAAAAATCTACCCACATGTGGTGCTTGGCGGGTGTTAATTTCAGCCACTGCGTTGACTGAATTCGTCAACAATTAACACACAGTAAGTAAAATTGCCTTACCGTTGATTTATTTTACTTATTTTAGAGAAGGAAAGCTGGAACAAGCGGAAATGCGGTGGCAGAGTCAACAGACAAATCAAAAAAATAATAATATATATATACAAAATGGAAAAACGGAACTAATAATATATATTTGATGGAAATCCGTATGTATACGGAACTCTTGCACCACTGAGTAACCTATGGATACACACAATGGTGGGATATAACAAACTGTCATCATGCTGTAATAAAACTGCATTATTTATTCACATCAAAAAGAATCAACGCACGTATCAAACATGCGTGACTTACACACCTGTCTATACATATTCTTGACACAACCTACAAAAATACACAGTATTCCAAAGCTACACACTCTGATTTTAAGTAGCTTACAGATGAAACATTCAATCCACTAACAGAGAGGAAGGCCATTCTCCTCTCTTTCATCCCGGCAAAACGCTAAATAACCATGTCATATAATTGTCCACTGGACTTCAGATCATCCACAACAGAGGACTCCATTGATATCTTTGTGTCCAAGCCTCTCCTGTCCTCAAATAAGTGCCTCCCATCTGATTTGATCTTCAGTTGTTGATGAAATGGCAATTTTATGAAGTTGTTTTTCACCAAATAATCCAAATCGCCACCCTCCATTGCTACAACGATGTGAATTAGCTATTTAGCTAGCTATCCCATGTACCTTCCTGCCCCGCTGTTTACTTGTTTTGAGTGACGTGTGTCCATCGTGTGTCATATACTGAGATTTCATTGGACAGCCAAGCCAGACAGTTTTTTTACATAGACCTGACCATTCCCAGTAAAAGCAGTCCCCTGACAGCCATGTCTGATTGGTCAATTCAAGAGTACCAGAAAGTTTTGACTATTTCAAAGTCACCTATAGTAAACTTCTCTGTGATTGACGACTTATCCGACACTGACTGAATGCTCTTGTTGCAGTAAACCCCACACATCTGGTAATCCCATAAGGTAAAAAAAACACATTGAAAAAATTGCAAATACTATTCACCCAGGTCTGTATCTGGAATAAAAAGGGACCTTATGATACTTTCCTGATCTCAGTGTTCAGAACCTGACAGAAAATGAATCGCAGGACAAGAGAGAAAATTCACTGCTTTTTTCTTCTTCTCATGAATGCATGTGAAAAATGAACACTAGCCAGGTTGGCCAAAACTACTGCCCAGTGGCATAGACCAACTCACCAACCACTCTGCAGATCCTTTGGGGTTTGTTTTTCCATCGAACGCCAAGGAAGTAGATGGGGACGCCGGTCAGCATGATGACCATTCCCAGACCACAAACCACCGGTTCCGAGTACAGACTGAAGCCTAGCAGCAGCACCCAGAAAACCATGTAGCTGATGGGAATCAACAAGTTTACCTGCACAGAACATAAACATAGACAATGTAGAGCATTTGAATTGCATTTGCAATTGCATTTGAATTGCACACCCAGTCCACCCAGTGTGATTAGGTATGAGTCTCTTTGTATCTCCATCTGAGATGCACATACATTAATATCTCAACAGTTTTTTCCAACAATCTACATCTATAGCATATATGTATGTCCTGTATGTATCTGCACATACTGTATGTATATACTGTGGCAGACGGAGGGAGTTTAGGAGGGGAGAGGTGAAAGAGGGGCGGTACGTGCCTTTCCCGGCATATACGGACGTCCGCCCGAATCAGCGGCAGATGAGAGACAGCTGAGGCGGTTAGGGAGAGCAGGAAGGGCCAATCAGGACAAGGGGCGGCAGGGTTTAAAAGAGGAGATAGCGCAGAGGAAGGTGTGTGACCCATGGGGAAGTAGGAGGACGAGAGAGAATGTTTGTGCTGAGACTGCCAATAGAGTGTATGACCGACTGGACTGAGGACCCTGCTGTGTGCTATATCCCTGCCTGTCTGAGAACCCTCTTTGTGATCGACCACCACCTATCTGAGAACCATTCTCCTGCCTTGATCCCCGGATTGTATGAAAGCCTGAACTGTGTACCGACCCCTGGACTGGACAACGACTACCCCCTAAGTGACATTGCCTGTAAGCGACTAACCCACTTTCTCCCCGAAACAGTAAATAAAGCGCTGTGTTCGGTAATTCTGTGTGTGGACAGCCGTTCTGTTATCTCAGTCACGTGGACACTCATCCCACCCCCGAGTGTGCCACAATACGTTATGTATGATCTGACATTATAAGGAAAGAATTACACACATTTAGCAAATCCTGTATGTATGTTAATTCAGATTGTCATATTCCTATATTTTCTTGTCCGTTAAATATGAATAAATATATATTTCAATTTAGTACCATTATGTTTTGTTTCGATTTTCTTATATCTTTTTTGACATTTTTCATTCATTTTCTTCAGTATTCTATTGCATTTAGTTTGCACACCCTGCGTATATGCTGTAAATACATTACATACATACATATTTTTCTCAATCATATTTGTTCTAGTGTTGTACTTGTTGCTTATGTTTTGTTTAATAGTCCCCATTTGCTCTATATAATCTTTTTCTTCGCTGAATCCAATAAATATTTGCTATATGACAATGACAACATTTCCGTATGGGGCTCATCAAAGGTTCATCTGATGTAATGTGATGTAATAAGCAGCTAGGGCTTCAGGATCTTGTTCAAGGACACCACAACAGGTTTGGACACATGACAGTCCCTCTAGCCATCCCGCTACAAATCCCTCATACCAAAGTTTTATCCAAAAGTAATTTGGTTTTACAACATCAGTGTGAACTGGGCTGATGTGATTAATCTTAATCCAGTATTGACTTCCCTGTATTGGCTGCCTGTTCAATCCCAGATTGATTAAAAAAAAATCATCTCAAGGCCATAAACTGTCTGGCTCCTTCATATAATAGGGAATTGCCAGGTCACTTATGTCCTCAGACCAAGAGCTTTTGGCCATCCCCCAGTACAAGCTTGAATCGGGCGGCACGGTGCCTCAGTGGTTAGCACTGTCGCCTCACAGCAAGAAGGTCCTGGGTTCAAATCTCGCCTGGCCCTTTCTGTGTGGAGTTTGCATGTTCTCCCCGTGTTCGCGTGGGTTTCCTCCGGGTTCTCCGGTTTCCATGCAAATACATGGGTTTGCATGTCTTGGACTGTGGGAGTGTAGTATATGATGTGATGTACTATGTATATGATGCAACATGAAGCCCTTTGAGACATGCTTGCATAAAAGGGCTATATAAATAAAACTTGATTGATTGATTTAAACAGACAAACTCACTTCACTCCAACTCTGACATCTCTTCACTGCTTACCTATTGATTTTAAGATTTTACTGATCATTTTTAAAGAATGGTTATCTGTATCACAAACATTTTAACATCCTATAAGCCAGTGCACAGCCTCAGATCCTCGCTGCAATGTCTAGGCTTAAGACTAAAGGTGGCTTTTGGTTCCGGAATGACCTACCTGTGGAGCTTCGGCTGGCAAAATCAGTATCATCTTTTAAATCACTTCTTAAAACAGATTTTTATAGACCTGCTTTTATGTGCTGTCTTTTATCCTATTATATTGTTTTACCCTCTTTTTTTCTTTTTTTCTTTTGCTTTCTTCTCGACTTTATGAATAGCACCTACAGCAATG
Organism: Acanthochaenus luetkenii; assembly: GCA_900312575.1. Lineage (NCBI taxonomy): Eukaryota > Metazoa > Chordata > Actinopteri > Beryciformes > Stephanoberycidae > Acanthochaenus > Acanthochaenus luetkenii. The sequence continues at coordinate 6,195 of OMOT01061217.1, read as the reverse complement.
ATGTTCTATGCAAATCAAATGTATGCAGTATTCAGCTTCTGGCCAAACTGCAAACAAAATCCTGGCATTAAGACCACATTTACCATATTTATCCAGACATAATTATGCTTTCTCTTGGAAGCTAACCATCGTTAGGCATTAAATTGTAATTCTTGTGATAGAAATAGGCCAAACCATTCAGATTTGCATAAAATGAAAATGTGAGCCTTCACAAAAATAATACAAAATAAATAAACAATAGTGCTGAGAAAAACATTATGAACTGTTCAGATTATCAAAATCATGTATGATCATGTACAATCAAAAATGGCAATGTTTGTGTAATTGCAATTTTAATAGAACTGAGAGCATTGCCATTTCCCCAAATATATGATTGCCATAAATCATAGTTCTCAGTTCTTTTCAAATCATTACATTACTTTTGCGTTACACCCTAAAACGATTGTGCTAGGCTTACTTTTGTTCATTGGGCCAATAAATATTTTATACCCAAGCCCACATTACCAACAGAAGTACAGACCAAAAATATATATTTAAAGATTTGTTTTGAGTCTACAGCATTAAATTCAGACATTCTGAGTCGTATTTACCATTTTGCTGGTTCGTTCATGTACGCTATCCTGTAAATCTGATATTTCCGACATGACTTGAAGTCAGGATAAGACGGGAATCTTTCGATGGACATTACACCAATAAAGCGGTTTTAAAGTCTAAATAATGTAACGCATGTAATAACCTATCTTTTAGATCAGTAACTGTACTGCGATTTCTCACTTGCAACTGTAATGCATTACTTTACTTCGTTATAGGAAGAAATTATGTGATTACAGTAAAGCATTACTTTGTAACGCATTACCCCCAACACTTTTTGACATTAAAAAGCAACTATAATGCATCCTCATGAAAGTACCACATGTTATGGTACGGCTTGATGATCTGTTTCCACTTCCCGCAGCCTATGTAGCATTAATCAGAGGATTGCTGATAACTGTCTGGCAATGACTGTCCTTCTAGCCTGGAAGAGGAAGCTGAAACAGGAGAAGGGTGCTGAGAGGTACACCTGCTAGCCAGCATCCGGCCGCCAGCCATCTCTCCTGTCATCTGTGCTATGCTAGCCATGGCATCCAGTGTGCACCCAGTGGGAGACGAAGCTGGATGCCCACCATTCAACCACACACCAGCTCTTCCCCATCACACACTCCAGCTCCTTTCTGAAACAACTAATTATGAGTAGACAAACGATGAAATGCCATTCCATTTTTCTCTCGACATTCATCCAACTGTTTTTGTTTCTGCACATATGTGAAGACAAAAAGGAAACGATGAATTGGGTTGTGGAGAGTGAAGAATTCCAGGTCAGTGTTTACCACTGCAAATGCTCTGGACTACTCTATACATCACTGCTTGCAAAGTTCATGTCTTCAGTCTATAACAACTGATTATGTGAGCTTAATTTACATATCAAGGTTCCTCCATCTGTAATCAGTACATCTATACATTGTATCTCCATCTGTAAAGTGAAATGAATCTATCTTGAAAGTGTGTAGTTAGTTGTCCCTTTTCACCACTGTACGTATTGCCTCCTGTAGACCTGTTACTGTGAATACTGGCACATTTCTGCACACCCTGTATACCATCATCTTTTCACATATTGTCTTTCTCATTCTCTCATGTTCCTCTCATGGTTATTTACAAATTCACATATACATTTCTAACTTTTCTTCATGCACATATTTCACCTTCTCTTTCTGTCTCTGTAAGTTCTGCTACTGTTGCTATTTTGCACATCCTGTTAATGCTGGAATCCAGACTTTTCATACACCTCTATTTAATATGTCCCAGTGTTGGAATTGTCATTGCATATGTTTCATAACCCCCATTTGCTCTATTCTTGTTTACATCCTATTCTTTTATGTATCCTATTACTATTTTGCTGCTGCAACAGCCCTATTTCCCTAAGGGGATCATTAAAGTTTAATCCAATCTAATGTAAATGCAATTTGATATTAGTGAAACTATATTTTTTAGCTTTATTTATCCAGAGATGGGTTTTGTGCTGCATGTGTGCTCTTGTTCATTACTGTCCCGCTTCATATTCATTAATTCACACATATTCACTCCTGGGAGCTGCCCAGTACAACCACCGCCTTCTACTTTTAGACTGAGCAGCTCCACTGGAAAAGTTGGGGGTTCAGTACCTTGCTCAAGGGCACCTTTACAGTTGTTGAGGGAGGGGAGAGCAGTACCTGTTCACTTTCCCAGGCCACATTTTCTCAGCTGGTGTGGGTATTTGAACCCTGTGGGCGCAAGCTTTCCTCTTTTACCTTTAGGCTACTGCCTAATCGAATCGAATCATGTTTATTATGTTCATGTGAACACGGGGAGAACATGCAAACTCCACACAGAAGGGACCAGGGTGGCTGTTCGAACCCACAACCTTCTTGCTGTGAGACAGCGGTGCTAACCACTGAGCCACCATGCCGCCCTTGATTTAACACATTTAATTTGATGCCTAAGTCTAACCAGACCATTCAGTACAATCTGAGGACAATCCCCATCCACATCGATTTTCATGGTTGAATGTTGTGCAATATTCACACAGTAATAGTTTAAACACAGGGCTTCAATTATAGTACAGATTGGTCATATCTAATGAAAGGTTGTCTGCAGAAATCATATATCAGCAGTTTATCAGAAGAAATCTTGGTGCTTAGTGAAGCCTTTACATCCTTTCAGTGAGATGCACTCTGGTTGCGTGTTTTTCAAATGACAACGTTTTATTATTCTAGTATTTAGCATGGTGATATTTTACGTCTTCACTAGACATTTCTGTTGGATCTCTGCTTTAATTAGCTAGCTTACTCATCTCTATTGTGAAAATGTGGCTTTATTGTTTATGTCAATTATAGGCCACGGTAACTCAAGGGGGTGGGAGGGGTTAGATGCTGTTGCAACTTCTACTGGTCGGCGATAGAGGTCAATAGAGGTATTCGATTACCTCTTTAAAGGGGCATTATGCAATTCAGGAATTGTATCAACCTGTATCAGTAACCAAGGAATTGCAACAACATCAGCAGGTCTCTGCTACAGTTTATGGCTTATGGTAATCGTATAGTCATTGGTATTGATCAACAACCCTATCAAACCCAGCAGATTTATTATGGTCATTTTGTGCTATGGGGCTGTAAAAATTCGTACTTAATGCCCCTCTTAGTACCACCAACCCAAATGGCAACATGGATTATTTACGAGAGAAAGAGAGCGAGAGAAATAAGATATGGATCTTATTGTTTCACTATGACAGGAATGGAAATACCAGTGACATAGTTGACTTATTCCAACAGCATATATCACTACCAGCACCATTATACCCCATTATACCTAGTGTGGACTGTGTTTTCATGGTTTTAAAAATCAGTCGTAGATAATATCAGATATCTGCTTTTTCATGTGGTGGACCATTTCATCTAAAATGCAAATGAAATATAATGTATTGTACCTCCCAAGATGCATCACTGAGCAAGAACACACATCCGTTCAAAAATGTACAATCAAAAGCCATTTGTATTTTCCACCTGTACTGTAAGCAGTGATGTAGAGGTGACATCACTACTTACAGTACAGGTGGAAAATACGAATGGCTTTTTATTGTACATTCTTGAACGGATGTGTGTTCTTGCTCAATACAGGAGGGTAAATTCTGACCTCCAGTCATTGACCACCATTAGGAAAATAAACAAAACAAACTCGATGCAGTATATACGTAAACAGTAATACACAGTTGACTATACATATCACCAATGAATCATGTGGCCAGTCGATGATCATCATAAGGCAAATAAATTATACTTTAAGAAAAGCATTGTACTTTTCCCCCTTTAAAAACCCTATCACTTTGATACTACTTACTATATGATACATGCTATAAATGTACCTTGTAAAACCCCATAAAAATGTAAGTAAACTGTCATTATAGTAGGGCTTTACTGAGGCAAAGTAGTTATATCTGACTCATAAAGGTGCACTCATCTATTTCCTTTCATTATTAATTGGGCAGGCTTATCACTAGGGGGATATTTGCATATTGATGGTATCTTCTCATCACGGTGATGATTTTATGTTGCTGTCATTTGATACGGTGAGCGAGGAGCCTATGGGTGGCGAGCGGAAGAGGTGTCGAGCTGGGTGAGGGGGTGGAGAGAGAGAGAGAGAGAGAGAGAGAGAGAGAGAGAGAGAGAGAGAGAGGTGGCTCCATCCACAGCCACTGTCATCCTTGGGGCGGCTGCCTGCATCTCCGCCTGCTCTCTGCTATGGTCCAGGCTTGTCTTCCCCGGGTTCTGCTGTTGCGGATGTAACATGGATACATTCTATTAAGGCGCACAACCGAGCAATTGCACTTTATTTGAAATTAAAAAAAAAAAAAAAAACTAATTTCGTGTCCGGCTGAACG
>OMOT01061211.1:5624-20301 GCA_900312575.1 Acanthochaenus luetkenii | reverse complement strand
TACCTATCTGCTTACCCGAAATAAGATGATTTCCCCCACTTATAATATATCTTTCTAATGAATGTCATCTGCATGTATACAAATAAAAAACGGCGAGCCTTTTTGTCTTTTTTGTACATCTTTTTTTCCAATAAATGATAAAGACTCAACGTTCCAGCAGACGCTCAGCACGGACGAGCTCATTTCGCCTCACATAGGGGTCCGTGTGGTTCTCACGCACTGTCCCTGCCTTGTGGCTCACAGTGTCCCCCCTCCCTCGGTGTAAACGTGTAGGCCGGCCCGGCTTCCTATATAGCCTTTTACTACGCGAACACCGTGTGCTTTCCCGTCCACAGGCTTGAGTCCGTCCCCCGAACAGACCGAGTCCGGCGCGGTTTGCAGCCAGGTGAGCAGAGAAGTAACACAGCTTTTCTAATTGTACTTGTGCGGGGAAAGAACACAAAACAGAAGTTGGCGGTGAAGAAGAAAGTTGTGTTGTGTGCCCGTCGGGATGGAGACGTGTGATCCTGCTACGTTCATGTGGCTTCGAACTATTTTACAAATACAAATTATTTGTAAAAACTACACTCGGATTTGTTTTTGCGCTTTCGGCGACTTTAAATGTAACATTTAGTTGAGTCACTTCTTTAAACTATCAAAGAAACTGTTAATAAGTGTTTTTGAACGTGGTGCAAGTAGCTGTTTCGTCTCAATGTAATGTAGTGGCGGCACATTAGTTACTCTGAAGTAACTGTGAAACTATCGGTGTCAAGTCTGGACAGCTGCATGTAAAAATACACTAATACAACCAAAACGTCATTAACAAAGCGACTATTTACGTTTCATTGTTTGCTTCATTTGTCCAAAGTGAGCAAACCAGATGAGTTTTATTTCGGCATGTCATGCAGTTGATTGGGACCAGATTAAAACGACCAATGGTTCTACTGGAGATGCGTTGGCTTCATGGTTCTTGAACCAGAGTGGTCAGTGTATGGACATTACCCAGGTGGCAGCAGGGATGTTCTCATGAACCACAGGTTGCCATTGAGGCTTTTCAGTCAGTTGGTAGATAATAATGCCGTGAAAGAATAATGCCATGATTAAAACTTTCATTTTGCAGCTTTTTTCTCTTGCATTGAAATAATGTAATCATCTGTTTGGTTGGGATTTTCTTCCAGTGTCAACTGCATGGGGGAAGTTATTATTATTATTATTATTATTGGAACTTGGCATGTGTTTCTGTATCTTAAGTTTCATTGCTACTGTATATTCTGTCTTTCTACAGTAAATGGCCTATTAGTGCCTTTTCTGGCCTCCCTGTAATTGTGTGCGTGGGGTGAAGTCATCTGTACATCTTGTACCCAGCATAGAGCTGACGAGAGAGCAGAACAAAGCACGTACCATTTGCCTTTGGGGTACATTCCTAGTCGTGCAGCATCTAATCTAATATAGTTGTCTCCTTTTTTTTTTTTTAAAGAAACATGATGGGGTCTCAAATGGTATTTAAAGCCAAGAATGTTTAATTTCCTGCTTTTTGTGCCTGTACCATTTGGCCCATTGTAGTCGTCGGTTGTATTTTCAGAGTCACACTTTCTTCTTTGGTTAGAGTGACGCTGACATGTCGGCTCAGGAGGCGGCTCTTATCAGTAGTATGTCAAGAGTTTGATCTGACGCTGATTGACATGCTTAGGGTCCAGCCATGCTAATCCACATGGCTTAATACTTCTGTTAATGGCCCAACTTCAACCTTTTCTTTGTCATTGAGTCAGCCATGTTGACTTCTTCACGTCTACGGCTTAAAATGGAGGCCGTCTCTTAGGGCTGTGCGATATGGACAAAATGTTCTATCACGATATGGGTATTTTTCATATCACGATAATGATATATATCACAATATAGTACGTTTTCTGTAAATTGGATGAAGATTTGCCTATACAAAATAACCACTGATTTCCCTAATTGATTTGATTCCGATTTAACTTGGTCCAAATTCGATTTAATACCGATTCGGTTAGGGATGTTTCAGTTACAATACCAATTTTGCTTGGATATGAAAGAGATTCTCAGAGAACTAATGCTGTAAATTGTACAAGGAACCTTCTAACCTGGTGCATTATTTAAAAAAATCTATATTTACTTTAAGAATTGACCTCAAAGCAGTTACATTAATGTACTTTTTATTGAACATGACCAACACACTACAGCAGTGTATCAGAAGAGAAAAGACAAGACAAACGACAATATATTGATTAATAAGTCAAAGTAAACCAACAATCAGAAATAGAAAAAGTCTCTGAATTGCCTTTGAAAACAGTGCAAGAAATCAGTTCATTTTTTTGGAGCATGTTGAAAAAGAGTCTTATAAAACCTCTGGACATTGTAAACTGTAAAGTCCATGAACATGAAGCTCCTTCATGATGCTTTCTTACTTCTTGGAAATTGTAAGGCTGCCTTCAACACACCTGGGAACTGGGGAGTTTCCACCTCGTAGTGAAACTATGACGCTCGAGTGACGCGTTTTGGATTAAAAATAACTGAAATAGAAACTTTTCAAAGGACGTCGATACCAGATGAGTAGTATGTGTGAGTATCAATACCACCGTTTTGATCAGCCCATCCCTAGTGGATCATCCTTTCCTAAGTTAGCCGTTAGCCGCACCCTCAGCAGATGGTTACTGTAAAATGATGACGGAGGCTTTTTATCCGAACAATGGCTTTTATTTAAACACTTAGTAACTTGGCACAACACGTTAACTCTCTCTGTCTGTATCTCGGTCTACTCTACATGTGTCTCTGTATTACCGTAACTCTTAGTAACATTGCATGGTAAATCCATCCATCCATTGTCTATACCCGCTTACTCTTTGAACCCAGGACCTTCTTGCTGTGAGGCGACAGTGCTAACCACTGAGACACCGTGCCGCCCTGCATGGTAAATGTTTACTGTATATGACAGTTACTGCAACTTGAAACGCTCTAAGATTTCTCCATATTTATTTAGGCAAGATCCCAGTCTATATTCTCCGTGGCTATGGTGACTTTATACTAGTTTGTTACCGCGTTTGTAAACAAACGTGGCAGAGACACGTGTGGCGGAAATGGTGTAAACCTGTTAAGTGGCCTCAGGCCTCGTTGTGCGAAGAACCAAAGGCCACGCGAGACTAACAGGGTTAAAGCTTCACGCATCCACGGGAAAAGGCATATATTAAAAGATAGATATTGGATTTCAATCTAAAAATAGATTTTTAAACCCAGCCCTACATGCCTCTTTTTTTGGTCATTACATTTTTGTACAAAATTTGATTGTTTTATTCAAAATATACATGCGAAACATTAATTGATTGCCTTTTTTTTTTGTGGATTTATTTTCCATTTCTCCCTCAACACAAAAATGGGAAAATAAGATTAACATAAAATGTAAAAAGAAAAGTGCATTTTCATTTGTGAACTTCCAACTAATCCAAACACTGCCAACGGTCACCAGCAGGGAGAGATCATGTAGATTTTAAAGTAATAAGAATTCGCAAATCTACAGAAGAAGTCAACTAAAGACGGCAAAAACATTATTCACAGCCCGGTATGACTGCGGTCAAGTGAGCCGTGTCTTGTGAAACCATGGTCCAGCCAGCGACTCTTTATATTGTGTTGCGTGTCTAATGGTGTCTTTACGGTACTTAACCAGCACTGAGTCAAAATAACTTTATTCTCATAGTTTGGTTAAATATAGTGGAGCTGAACGGTCCAGATTACATACAGAGCCAAGCTCGTGATAAGAGCTGATGATCCATCGCATTAAAGGGGTTTCTGGTTTTAAATCAGTGGAATAATTAGCGCGACTGAAAACTGTTGTTTAACAGGCAGTAGTCTGCAACGCACACAAACGCCACACCCCTTAAACTCTCACGTTCGCTTGACCGCTTAATACATCAGTTGCTTTGGAAAACTTGCTGAAATGTGGTGTTTTGTCTGGTGGTCAACCCCTTGTGTGTGACTTTTGATCAGTAAGACTCATTTGTAAACCCAGATCGCTGTTCCATAGTTGCCAGTCGCAGCAAACTGCTCTTCTACATATAAACTCGGCACATACATCCTGCTTGCGTTATGAAACCATGGCAACAGTCATGTGTACGTGCCATAGTCATGTGTGAAGGAGGATCAGGGTCTCGACGATGCCCAGGCTTGGGCAGGATTGCACAAGTCCACAGTCAATCAGGTCGATGGTGATGTAATCCTGAGCTGCCGTCGGATGAATGACTCCGAGAGGAGATTTGTACCCTGGCAGTAGTTCTGCCACAGTTGGATGGATGTGGGGAGTTGAAATTGACATGAGGAGGCGGGGCATAAAGAGGAAGAAAGGAGTTGCTCATGGGATTTCATTGGCTGTTGGCATGGAAGGACATTGTGTACCCAATATACTGTTGTGTTTACGAGCCCGGTGCAGAAGTGACTAATGGCGATGGACATCCTTTTGAATTTTTAATAAAACATTTTTTTACAGCTCCTGTGGGAGATATTAAGTAAATTTATTCCGGTCTGTTTTCTCAGGCGTTCACTTCAGCCTCTCCTGATCTAAAAGCGAGGCTCGGAGAGGCATTTTCCTCTACAAATTGTAATTTGAAAAGGGCAGACAGAATTCCCGTGTCCTGACAGAATATGCTCTCAGCGACGGACTGTATTGGGGAAATCCAAGAGCTGGTCTAACACATGGTTCTTGATTTACTCCCACGTGACAAATCAAAACCCAGGAATAAGAGCTCCAGACTCTCCAGAAAGCGAACGTCAGTCCTAGACTTCTGATCATAGACTCTGTGTATACTGCGTGTGTCAGCGTGGCACACCTCAAGGCCGTTCATTGTGCATGTACACGGCTGGTGTTTTGAAATGTGGCCACAAGTGACACACACACTAATGGGGAAAAGCCCTGCTGCCTCAGGTAAACCTGGGCTCATGCTCAAGCATGCAATCAATCAGTTTTGCATTTATCTGCCAACTCTTACAAAGGCACTGACTCCACGACAACTAACTCGGCTGCCATGAAGGATTTGCTGCGTTAAGAATTGGCCCTCTGCCCTGCCAACAGAAACTGATTTGAATTTACCAAAGAACGTGACTTTTCTTCATATACATGTTGTATGATTGGCGTGATACGTTACATTGAGACCACATGAGCCAAGATTAAATTCTGTCGACTGATCATATTAGCCTGACCAGCTCATGTTCAACTTCCTGGAACAATTTGTCCTTTTTTGTGTGTTTATTCTTATACAATTTTAGACTGGCTTGGAGACTTCCAGCAATGAGTTTACCTTAATAATAATACATTACATTTATATAGTGCTTTTCACAATGCTCAGACACTTGACAATATGATGTAAAAAAAAAAAAGGACGGTAGGGTGTTGGCACTACGGATATGGCTGGGGAGGGCATTCCAGCGGAAGGGAGCAGCTGCAGCAAAGGCCCTGTCGTCCCAGTTCCGGAGCTTAGTCCTGATGGAATGTAATTGGTTGGCATCAGCAGACCTGAGGCGACGGGAAGGGGTGTGGCAGAGGTCAGAGAGGTAGGTGGGGGCCAGGTTGTTGAGGGCTGACCTTGTTTAATGGCTGTTCGTTTGACTCCGGCATGACGGTGAGATGAAAGAAGCCCTGGATAATGGGGTGTTGGTGTGGTTTCGAACAGATGGTAATTCGATTTTAACACTTTGAGCCAAATCCCTTGTAGTGTTTGATCAAGGTGTGCCTTATACCCGCCGATGTATAAATCACGCCTCACTGAATGTTCAAGTGGCTTCACAGCAAGACTTTGTTGTGGGATGCTGTACTTCTGTTGCACTACTGTAAAAATAACCCCCAAAATAATTCTGGCCCAATACACCCCATGCTATATCAAAACTCAGAAAAATTGAAATTGCATGAAGTAACCATTAGTTTCACTTCAACATTTCAGAAAACACAACGTTTCAGATAACACTACATTTCAGAAAACACTACAACATTTTACAAAACGCAACAACATTTCAGATTATGGAAAGGGTAGGCCAACATTTCTTGTTTTGTGATTGGACAGAACCTAAGCCACTCAATGTCATTTCATGTTTCTGTTGCGTACTACTCTGAGATTCAACTCTCACGGGAATATTTCAAGAAAGGACATTCATAAGACATCATTCTGGATATGCCTTCAACATATCATGACATTAAAATGTCCCGTCAACCTTGAAATCACGCTTGAAAGAATTTGGACGGGGAAGAAGGAAGGAGATGAAGGCTGCGAGCCTGCGACTGACAACAATGTGGGAGAAAAATTATTTTCAGTGCCGAGGAAACCAAATGTTTGGTGGCGATTTGGGCATCAACAGGGTTCCAAAAGCTAGAGTAGCACTAAGAAGAGCAAGCTCTATGCCGAATTTGTGAAGAGTTGGCCACGGCTGGGTTCACTAGAACGTCAGACCAAATAATTTAGGAACTCAAAAAACCGAAGTACTACAGTGACTTGAAATAATTCATTTAGCCTAAAACCTAAATGTCGCCACGTTGTTACGTTGCCATGACAATTATTCAATAAATTTAATATGTATATTGCGCCAAATCATATCTACATTTCGGTAGGCTACATTTCTGTAAGCTCGTGTTGACATCTTACAAAATATGCTCTGTCTTCTAATGCATATGTTTATTTTGGGGAAACTGTAGGCTATAATCGTGCCTGGCGACTTAACCATCAACTTTCGTGCCCAAATTTCCACACTATGTTTTGGAGGGTAAAGTTGGCGACGTAATATTTTATATTTACCAGTAGGCACATACATCCTGCTTGCATTTATGAAACCATGGCAACAGTCATGTGTACATGCCATAGTCATGTGTGAAGAGGAGCAGGGTCTCGAGGATGCCCAGGCTTGGGCAGGATTGCACAACTCCATAGTCAATCAGGTCGATGGTGATGTAATCCTGAGCCTTATGTGTGGCATGTAGCCTTAATGTCTTTGTGATTCAATATCGCCTTCAGAATTATCCGGCACCTCCGGAGAGTGGTGGAACTTTGGTTCCGCTTAAACTGGTATGAACGCGGGCTGGTTTGCCAGAAAGCACCACGGTTCTGAGACTCCAGAACGGAACCAGAACAGCAAGAGATTACTATGCTGGTGCCAGAAGCCATATGTATGGGTCTTCTAGAGTAGCCGCCCCGCCTCCTCAGTCCGAATTCTTTCAAGCGTGTTTTCAGGGTTGACCGGGACGTATTAACGTCATATGTTGAAAGCATGAATGTCCTTTCTTAAAATATTCCCGTATGAGTTGAATCTCCTCTTCCATACTAGCTAACTCAATTCAAAATTTGTGCAAGGACACTGCTGAGAGTAGTACGCAACAGGAAATGACATCGAGGGGCATGGGTTCTGTCCGATCACAAACAAGAAGTGTTGTTCTACCCTTTCCGTAGTCTGAAATGTTGTTGTGTTTTCTGAAATGCTGTTGCGTTTTCTCAAATGTCATGTTTTGACCCTCAGGGCCACCGTAGTTATGCCCCTCATTGGAAGATTCATGCAGAGAAACTACAGCTATTTGTCCAGTGAAATGGAAAAGGATTACATGACACCAAAACAAGCCATTGGAGCGATGAAACACGAGGCACTAATGCATATTTGAGTGCGTGTGTGTGTAGGTTGGTAAAGCCTGCAAATCTGGTTGGGCAAGAGCAGGGCTGTTTAAAAGGGCGGAGCACAACACGGAGGCTCTCAGTAGTTCAAGTTTGTGACTCGGTTGGACATCTGTCAGGAGGTAGAGGGTCCTGCTGACCAGGTGAACTGGCATTTACAGGCCATTTTAAAACCAGAGGGCCTTTGGAAGGTGAGGAGCCTCCAGCTGTTGCTTTTCACATACAAGACTGACTTTTTTTACGTCGTCCTCAGGTATCAATGCTTTCTTCCTGGACCTCATCAACATCCTCGGGTATCAATGCTTTCTTCCTGGACCTCATCAACGTCCTCCTCAGGTATCAATGCTTTCTTCCTGGACCTCATCAACGTCCTCCTCAGGTATCAATGCTTTCTTCCTGGACCTCATCAACGTCCTCCTCAGGTATCAATGCTTTCTTCCTGGACCTCATCAACGTCCTCAGGTATCAATGCTTTCTTCCTGGACCTCATCAACGTCCTCCTCAGGTATCAATGCTTTCTTCCTGGACCTCATCAACGTCCTCCTCAGGTATCAATGCTTTCTTCCTGGACCTCATCACCGTCCTCCTCAGGTATCAATGCTTTCTTCCTGGACCTCATCACCGTCCTCCTCAGGTGTCAATGCTTTCTTCCTGGACCTCATCAACGTCGTCCTCAGGTGTCAATGCTTTCTTCCTGGACCTCATCAACGTCCTCCTCAGGTGTCAATGCTTTCTTGCTCGTCACGCTCGTGATAAGAGCTGATGGTCCATCTTATAAAACTTTTTTTCTGGTTGTTAAATCAGTGGAATAATTGGCGCGACTGAAAACTGTTTCGCTCTGTGCATGTAAAGTGGGGTTGGGAATGATGTAAAATACATCCGTAAAGCAGTTCTGCTGCTTTTTTGTGGCAATGGTGATAGAACCGATAGAAAAATGTCTATCGTAGATATCTTCCTCTATCGCCCTACAATATACTGTATATCGAACATCCCTAGTCCGGTGGGGAAGTGTGTATGCTGGGTGAAGAACATTCAGAAATCTCTTCCAATAGACATTGGCTGTGAGCATCAGAGATGAGCCAGTTACATAACACTGCTCGAGCAAAACATTCATCAGCATTTCTCTGGCTACGATCGTCCATTGAGTCAAAAAATCCTCTGATTCCCGAATGACCAGGAGCTGTTGAGGGGGCGTCTGATGCTGCAGCTGAATCATTCTCACCTGGAATGGAAGCAGATGAACTCTTGTCTGGGGTTGCTTGTTTTTGAGCCCTGAGGAAACTTTGTGCACTTGACTATATGCTGCTGCGTCTTTGGCATTCTTTACATAGGTCTTTGCACAGCATTTCGCAAATGTACACAGCCCCATTGGCTGGGGTGAAATGTCTCCACACGAATAAGATGTGAAAAAACGATAATGCCCAATGCCATGAACGGAGATATAAGTAGTTAGCTAAACAATTGGATTATAATCAAAACGTACCTGATTGGATGTAGTCCTTGGGCTCAAATGTAGTAATTTGGGTTTCAATTTCCTTTATCGTCGGACAGCTGATGAGGAAACCCCCCTAAACCCCCCACTCATCGGTATTAGACACTGAAGCAGAATGTAAACATTGTACTGATCGTAGCATTCAAAACATTCCAAAAGAACACTTATGAGGTAGGAAATACATTCAACGTGTTTATTAGACCACAAGGACGCATACAATGTTTTTTTGTAGAGAAAATATAATTTGTAATAATTTTTTGGGCTGACTTGCAAACAAAGAAAAAAGTCAAACTTTTCTAAAATTCCCAAGCTAAAATGTTCCGCCCCTTTGCAAGCCTAATTGGATGGCGTTTGAGATGAGCTGGTAGCTTGCACTTTTCCCATCTTTGCACTTGTCGCAGTATTGAAAGGACAAAGATGATCCAACTTGTGCAGTTACGTATTGAATCTTGGCTTCTGCACTTTTGTTCTTAATTCATGGTTGGATGGGTAACCGCCCCTCTGGAGTTCTTCCTCATTAATCGTTCAAAACTCTTCATCTTGTGATTGAATGAAATGGTCATTTTCTGCACTGACGCAGCACGAGTAGAGGCACTGTTGCTCTTGTTCAGACATGATAATCTAATAATGTGGGTATTCTGTGCCAAGAGAAAGTAGGTCAGATTTTAAAATGACTCCAGATGTGAAGGTTCTGATACAGGCACTTGTATGGACTGGTCTCTCATGACTGGTGCACAGCGACACGGTTTTGTCCCTCCCTCAAGACGGGAGAATTACTAGTACACTCATTTCTGATGGGTATTGTAGTTTTCCTGCTTTATTTTCATGTTCCTGGTCACATTCTTGATTAGTTTTCTGTTGGATTGCTGTTCAAATGCGGAATGCATCCTCCCCCCCTTCCCCTCTGCAGGTCTCGAGAGCTGCACCAGCAGTTCCCTCTGCTCCGACGCACCCCGGACCACATCAGCAGCCATGATCATCAGACTGGGCAGACTGACACCTGGATACTTCCGTCTCCTCCAGGTATGCACAGCTTGGCCACGGCTTACCATCCAAAATAAACTCTTGACAGTGAATGGACACTGAACTTATCAAATGGTGTTCATTTCTGTTTCCGTGTCTTCAGAGTTGCATAGATGATGGATGGAGACATGAATATTTGATGAAATTGTTTTTGGTGGTGTTTTGTATTGGCACATTTTGTGTATCTTCCACAACCCACTAATCCATTTTTGGAAGTAGATGGATTTCCTATTTGTCTAAAAACACACACTACTCTTTACTGACTAAATGCTTATAGTTCATGTATTTATTAATGTTGACAATAATTAGTGGAATGCTTAACGCAGATAATATTGACAGAATGACTAGCTGCTTAAATCTCAAATTGCTGAGTTCAAGAGAGCGGAACTGAGCTGCTTCAAATGTCTTTTACAATATTGTGTTGCTTGCCATCGCTTCTTTTTCTCTGTCCACGATGTCTCCTCCTCTTGCTGCTACGCTCCGTCTCGCTTATTATCTGTGCTGGCCTCTTCACTCCCAACACTCCAGTTTGACAGTCTTCTCTGGCCTCAAGGTAGACGAGCTAAACGGACGCAGTCGGCGATGAGGCGGCCATATTGAATGTTTTCTGGGTAAAACTTTGCCACAGTGGCTGGTGGACAACAAACGTACCAGCCGACTGCTCAACACCACCAGCAAGTTGGTGGCGGGGCTACTTTTCCCGCCCTGTTTAGGAATGCCAGCTCTGACGTGTCACTTCTGAAAGAGTTATGATTCATTTGACTTGGAATGTCAAGAGTAGCATTAAAGCCACGTTGGGTGGAAGACTGGAGTGATTTGAGATGAGGTTAACATTATCTGAGCTCATCAAACGGGTAAAATTCTAAGGCTTAAGGACAACTATATTACATATCATATTTTTTGTACAATGTATTCACTAGTTGTGTGTGTGTGTGTAACAAATCTGTCGTAGTGTCCTTGAGCAAGACGCCTAACCCCAAAATTGCTCCCGTTGAGCAGGTTGGCGCCTTGCATGGCTGCCTCTGCCAACGGTATGTTGATATGTAAGTCGCTTTGGATAAAAGCGTCTGCTAAATGCCGTAATGTAACGTGTGAATGTATTCCTCCAGCTTCAGGGTGGGGCTGTGTGAAAACCTACGTGTGCAATGAACAAAAATCTGTGGAACATTTAATCATGTTCTATAATCTATTGGATTTCCACCTAATTATGGTTTGACTAGCATCTCCAGTTATTGCGTAGCTTTGCTGTGCTACAAGGAAAAATTAGAATAATCCATATATCCTATTAAAATCCACTTCTGCTGTGGCCTGCGAACCGTATTTTCTTGTATCATTTCCTCTCCATTTCTTTTGTTCCTCCCGCTGCCGTCATAATCCTTTGTGCCGTTAGTGACCCACCATATGCCACGCCCTTTTCTTCAGATATTCGTACTAATTTGAAAACAAAAGGCTGCCCCCCCCTCGTTTAGCTTTCCGTCGGCTCAAACGCTTAACAGGCCGTGAAAAGTGACTGGGTGTTGACACATTGACGCGACGATGCCATTCCTTTGTTAATGCTGAACGTTTGCAGTGGAGGTTCTATAAATACCGAGGTCTTTGTATGTTTGCATGATAAATGGTTCATTTTCAATTGATACATTTTAGTTGCATGTAGAGGACCAGATCTTACAGCAGGTTTGGCTCGAATTAACCAAGACTCCAATGGCTCTTGCTTTCAAATGGAGAGAGCTTAGGCAGCTGTTTCAGATGCCTGAGCGTAAAATGGCGACATTCCCATGTCACTGGTCCGGGCCCCACGGGGATCATGGAGGGCAAGGAGGGGGCTAAAAGTGTTTTAGAGACCAAAGAGGCTGTCTTTGTAGGCAGGCATCCTATACCTGCCGTTTGCTGCCGTTTGCGTGTGAGGGGTTTGGCTCCTTACTATTTATATTTCGTGCACAGAACATTGTGCTCCCGTTTCTCTCCTCCTCCTAAATGTTTAATCACTGTTCTTACCACGAGTTACGCCACATGGCGGAGGCCTGTCGTGACGTTCCGTTGCAGAAGTTGGGTTTTGAAACCACATTTTCAGGAAGAAGCCTCCTGGCACAAAACGCTTACTGTGTAAATGTTTGCTTTGGGCTATCGGGCATGTTTGTTGACAAGACAGCATTTTTTGAATGGCTCATTGTTTCCACTGTTGGGCTGACCTCTAACCTTTGCCCTGTCGTTTGCTCTTATCTCCACAGAGACAAGTGGCTGGTGAGGTGCGGACCCAGCCAGAAGACCGTGCGATCAACCAGATTGCCATGATGCTGGCCATCATGGGCCTGGGCTTGTCCTACTACAGTGCCAAACAGATGACGGAGAACGTTCAGGCCCAACCTGGACCCTGTAGGGACTTCCAATGCTCCGGACAGCTTTGAACTCTTGAGAAAATGGATGAGCCAATGAGACGTGAAGGAGGTAGAGAAAGGAAGTAGAAGCGGTGGCATGGAGATGTGTCATCCAGACCAGTACGTTTCTCACCTCAGTCATAGTCGCACCCGGACACTGAATTTCCTGGGATCCCTCAGTCACCCTGCACACAGAGTTCAGGGCTGCTGTTATGCTTTCTATTGTTGTCGGACCTTGAGGGCGGGTCCTGGTGTCACGATCAGATGATCAGGTTTTATGGACTGGTTTGGGTGGGTGGTCAAAACCAGCTGACTGTGTTCACGCTGGGCCTGAGCTTTAGTCGTTGCCAAGGTGCATGCTTGCAAGATGCCATCAATACATTTCTGAGCTATAAAAAAAAAAACGTCTAAAGTAACTGTGAATTATACCAATGCTCAAAGCATGTCTTACGTAGGGATCAATAATATGAACAGTAATGCCTTGTTAAAGGGAAGGCTCTGCATTTGAGATGTACCTAGTAACGAAGTGAAGGCAGGCCCAGCCCACGGCCGAATATGGGACAAAGGTGAACTCGCCCCCTTTAGGTTTTATTGTACTATCGTGTTTGTTGTGGTGTTTTCAGTAGGGAAACCCCTGCAGAGCCATGTGAACAGATATGGAGCTGTATTCACAGACTAGGTCAATATTCATACATGTGAAATATTTGTCATGAGTCAGAGAGATACAATTACAATATTTGCACAATACTGGAGAAACATGTATTTTTTGTGTGTGTTTTAGGGAATTGTTCAAATAGATCTGCAAAGGGACTTGACCATAAAAATGTAGTGATTAGTATTTTCTCTTTCTTTGAAGTCTAGTTAATAAGACATGTGGCTTCCCTGACAAGAAGCCCTGGTTAAGAACCCAATCTGCAGTATCTACTACATGTTAATGAACGTTTCACTTTATAGAATATTGCATGGGTGTGCAGATTATTTTTAAATCTAAGCAAAATTAATGAAACTCGTTTTGAATGCTAAATGAATGTATTACTTTTTCTTTTTTTTTGGTAATGATTTAATAAAGCTGTGAACATTTTGAATGACGGGAAGTACGTTGGTCATTTAGTCATCCAGAGTCCCGGAAACTAATCTGAACAGCTCAGACAATTTCTGTGCAAAGTGAAGCTATTTGCTTTCGGTCCAGTTTGATCGCTCCTCCGTTGGCACTGGACGCTGGTGCCGCAGAACTACTTCCTGTATCAATGGATCTGTGCTGTCCACAGGAGTGTGTCGTCCGCACACAACAGGAAGTGGTCAGGGTGCTGCACAGCTTCCCGTAACTGGGGCACCGATTTGCCTTTGCTAGTGTGTCCTCTGCCCGCGCATGGCCCAATTTAGAGTGAATTGGCAAAAATCAAATTGGGTTTGAATGCTTTTGTTCAGATGTCAAGATGGGTTGCTCATGCAAGAAAGCGTTTGAGGCTAAATGGTGTGAGGACGCTGTTGGTGCTGAAAAGCCAGTTATGTACGTTACGGTGTGAACCGGCTCACATGCGTTGTAATTCATCTCTTCTTGTCTAACGCTGTGCTTCAGGAAGAAGACGATGACGGAAGGAGATGTTGAGTTCCAAAACTCTGGAGGCTATAAGGATGTTCGAACAGATACGGTAACATTACTGCTCGCTTGCTTGTGGGTTAACCTGCTTTGTAAGTGATGGAACGTACGTGTCGTTTTTGGAACGTTTCATGTTGTATGTTAGGAGTTTGCTTCCACAAGACATTTTCAGGACCTCGAAGAAGATGAATAGAATATTGTACTGGTTTATGGATTGAGATTTCCTTGTGTCTTCGTGACGTAAGGCGCATCAAAAACCTCAGAACTTGACATGTTGGTCAGACAAAACCGACCACTTGATATTCCAGTCTTCCCCTGCTAAGAAGAGAGGTTGTTCATCAGATCACACTACAACCTCTTTATCCAGAAGGCGGATCGGAGCATGTTTTTCTGCGCGTCGTCCCGTCCCCTGGTCAGGGCGTGGAGCCAGGAGAGTGCGCATGCTTGCTCACTGGCAGATGTGATGTCCTGTGACAGGCTGAGACCTCGTTGGGCGCCACGTGCCCCTCTGCCCACGGCCCAAGCTCCTCCCCATCCCCTCCCCCCCCGCTCC
>OMOT01061209.1:0-12568 GCA_900312575.1 Acanthochaenus luetkenii | reverse complement strand
GCCGTGGCTGATGTCCTCAGGTGGGTCGCAACTGATGATGTCACAGTGAGGCGCCGGTTTGTCCCATAGTCCATCCGCTTGACAAACACGCGTGGCGTCCCCATTAAGGGCGTACCCCTCGTTACATTCATATCTTACCTGGCTGTTGAAGCCAAAGTGTGACCCCAACACCCGGCCATTGGGAACTGGTGAGGGTTTGCCACAGTGGGCAGGTACACAGGTAGGAGACTTATGGCTCCAGGTGCCATCAGCCTGGCATACACTGACAGATTTCCCCTTTAAGAGGAAACCAGTCAGGCAGCCCAGTTCTATCTCATTACTATAGGTGTACTCCTCCCCTTTAACAGTAATATCAGTGGGGACTTCAGGGGCACCACAGGACACTGGCTCACACCACGGCCTCTGCCCGTCCCACTTCCCATCTGCCTGGCAGGTGATAGTATCGCCCCCCTTAAGAACAAACCCGGAATTACACTCATAGCGTAGAACCTCAGGGTAAACAAAAGCGCCTCCGTGAGCTGTGCCGTTAGCAATAGCCCCCGGGTCGCCACAGGAAATGGGCCGACAAATCGGGGCATCATCAGTCCATAGTCGTCCCGACACACACTGCCTGAGAGGCTCCCCCTCCAGCTCATATCCCCCCTCACATGCATACTTGACCAGACTGCCCAGGGAGCTATCAGTCACATTCACCCAGCCGTGCTCCGGACCAGGGGGTGTTTCACACTCTGCCGGGACACATGACGGGGCCGTCCCATTCCAGCCCCCGTCCTCCTGACACGCCAACGTGGTGGGGCTTGTAAGGTCATAACCTTTGTGACAACGATACGCAATTACCGTCCCCTGAAGGAAGCTCAAGTCCATGGGGGAGGCTAATGTATCTGTGTCTTTAGAAGAAGTACCAGAGCCTCTCGCTAATGGAGCAGTGCCAAGTTCCATCACCCTGACATATTCCCCAAAGTCAATATGAGGAGGGAGTCCACAGTCTGAGGGAATGCAGACTGGAACAGAACTGGACCACCCAAACTCTTCACAGGTCAAATGGTTCTGGCCCACTAGTTGGAAGCCGGGGAAACAGCTGTAGAAAATAGTAACGCCGAATCTATGGTCCAGGCCCTCTACGAAACCGTTATCGATGGGTTTGGGTGTGGTGCAGGATATCTGCACACAAACAGGTGGCTCCATGTCCCACTCTCCATTAGCAAGGCACTTCAGAGTCTCTGGGCCGTGAAGACGGTAACCACGGCGGCAGGAGTAGGTGGCACCATGCCCGAACTGGAGTTTTGTATACGCCACTTTTCCATTGTCTATCGGTTTAGGGACGGAGCATTCGATTGGGCGGCAAGAAGGCACCCCTCCAATCCAGAGCCGGCTCTCTCCACAGAGGACAGTGGAGTTCCCCACTAAGTTATATCCAGGCTTACAGCTGTAGAGTGCTGTACTGAGGTACATCAGACCCTGGACGTCGACTATACCATTGGAAATCTCCACAGGCTGAGGGCATTCTACCGGGATGCACTCTGGATAAGGGCTGCTCCACTGCCCATTAGCTAGACAGGAAACAGAGCCCTCTTTCCTTAAAGTGAACCCGTCCATGCACGAGTAGGTCACTACCGAACCAAAATAAGATGGGGTCGAGGACGAGGATGAGGAGGGACCCCCAAACGCCACCTCGGGGGGTGGGCCGCAGGAGACCTGCTTGCACACAGGGAAGGTGTCGTTCCATTCCTGTGACGGGGTGCAGCGGAGGATCCGGGCCCCGTGGAGGACGTAGCCATCCTCACAGGACAACTCCACCGTTCCAGAGTCAGAATCCAGGCTCTTCAAAACCAGGTGGTTCTCCTCCAGTGTTGGTTCTGGGCACTGGACCGGCGAGCAGCGCGGACGCCTCGTCTTATCCCACTTCCCGTACTTCAGACAGGTCCAGAAGGCATCGCCGGCCAGTTCGTAACCCTCATCACAGACGTACTGCACTTTTCGGCCCACCTCAAACAGAGAGCCCCTGTAGTGGCCATGGACGATGTCAGGAGGAGGGTCACAGGTCAGCAGGACGCAGGAGGGAGGCTCATTGTTGGACCACTGGCGGTTGGCTTGGCAAACTCGCTCCGGATGACCAACCAGCCTGTAGCCTGCATTACAGGCATACGTCACCTTGCTGTTGAAGATGAATCGGCCTTTGCTCTGTAGTGGGACAAATACAGATATGACTCTCTCTGAAAAATTAGAGAATAAAATAATGCTGATTTCTATTTATTTGAGGCCATTAACTTGAAATTATAAAATGTGGTTATAACAAGTTTTAAGGGTCTCAGGGATTGTGAAACTTCCTCAACGCATACTGTCAATTCAAATATGAATATGTATTCCCCCTCTGTTTCGATTCTCATATTCATAAGACTGGCTCGTGTGTGTTTGCTGGTAAATGTGGCCCGTACCTGGATGAATCCATTCCTGAGTAGCGGAGGGCTGGAGCAGGGCACGGGTACACAGTTAGGCAGAACCCCCCCCCACTCTCCATTGGCCTTACAAGTCCTCCTCTTCTCCCCTCGGATCAGAAAGCCTTTATCACAGCTATACGCCACCATAGCTCCAAAACTATAGTCTGTCCCGCTCACGTACCCCCGCTCAATGCCCTCAGGCTTGGCGCACCTCACTGGCACACAGCCAACATCATAGGGTGAAGGTTCCCACTCTCCTCCCATCATGCATCTCAGCGTTGCTGTTGTGTTGAGCATGAAGCCCTCCTCACATTTATAGCTGACTTCAGTATTGCTGCCGTATTTAGGTTTGTTGACCGAGTCTAAAATAGCGTGGGGTAGGTCAGGCGGACGTTGGCAAAAGTTGGCAATGCAGCGAGGGGCCTCCAGTCCACCAGGGGGCGCCCACACACCCTGGGCATTACACACCATCTTAGAGTTGTTGCTGGCGGTGTAGCCATCAGTGCAGTAGTAGTTAGCAGTGTCTCCGAACAGCTGGTGGCTCTCGTAGGACTCAGCGTGGTCAATAGCAGGCGGGGGTCCACAGGAGCGGGGAACGCACTGGGCGGAGCTGTCACTCCATTGGCCACTTGGCAGACATTCTCTGGTCTCCGGGCCAATCAGAGTGTAGCTGAAGGTGAAGGAGACCAACAGAAACAGAGGATTAGCACAGGGCCGAAGAAATGGTTTTGTTTCAGTTAAGCAATCTGATGGGTCAAATATGATAATTCCCATAAAGCATTTGGTTGCAATGCCAATGTTTGTGGCAAACAGGGAGCTGGTTAGTGTGAACACAATCTGGCGGCATCGTACCATCGTACCCATAATCACAGTAAAGATCGTTGGATATTGTTATCATTGTTACAATGATAGAACTCTTCCCGTTAAGTAAAACAAAGTGACGGTAGAGTGGATTTACCCTTCTTTGCAGACATAGTGCACCTGGTTTCCCAGTGCATGGTTATCTCCTACGGTCACGGCGTCTCTTAGGGCCGGGGGGTCACCGCACAGGACGCTCGCACAGCGGGGGGCGGGCCTGCTCCACTCCCCCGTCGCTTCACAAACCACCTCCATGGAGCCCTGTGGTCTTCACACCAACACACTACTTAGCGTACACGCACAAACGCCGATGGACTCAACACTAACTATTGCATTTATAGTGTCGCCCAGATTTATAGTAGATGACACCTGTGTACTGTTATTGATATAACTGGATCAGATTGAACTGAGTCTTGATTTAATGACATGATTTAAAGACACATTGAGAGATTATTTCATTTTCACTGTGGTTTGATAGAGTTAAGTGCTCAGTTAATCAATCAACCAATCAAACAGCCAACCACAGTGAGGAGGTACAGGGGACAATAGAACTGACAGCGATGTATCCATACCTGTATCCCTCAGTACAGGTGTATGTGGCAGTTGACAGGTACGTATTTGCTTTGAGGGCGTAGTCAGCGTGCTCAACAAGCGGAGGCTCCCCGCAGGTCACCGGATGACAGGCAGGTGGCGTCCCACTCCACCTCAGACTAGTTAGACACTGGAACTCATAGGTGACTTGAGGCAGGAAGCCCTCCATACACCTGAGGTGAATCAAAGGGGGTTGGGGGATACAGAGGGGTAGAAACGGAAGTTAACAATGAAAAGAAACGGTGAACTGTGCCGTTGATTGCTAGTTTGAAATTGACATGTAACATTAGGTGTTCTTTGCTGCCGTAGTTTTCTCAGACCTTATCATAGTGTTATAAGGGGGAGCAAATGATACCTGAAAGTCACCTTGCTTCCATATGTGAAGTTGGTTCCCTTCATGACGGAGTTCTCTGGGATAGATGGCCTTGGGCAGGAGAGGGCTAGAGAGCAACATCACAGGGATGATTAGTTACTGTTTGCTGCTTTCCATTATCTTAATAATATACTACAACCTATACAATGATGGGAAAGGGTGAGTTCACTGCACAGGGTAGTCATCTTAATCTTCAGAGTAGAGGACTTTTAATAAACACATACTTTTTTCAGTATTACATATAAAGTACATGGCGAGTTCACTTTCAGAATCACCGCCCCACAGCCAATATGGGCTGATCACAGCAGAAAGAACATGTGGTCTGCAGTCGCTGAGTGAGTGAGTTCCCTTTGCGCCGTGGGAGAGAATGTGGCGTGACGCCAAGGAGGTGCCGCAGTGGTCCGACCTTTCAGCCTGCTGCATAGAGCAAGACAAAGACACAGCTGTCCATATACTCACTCCTTCACAGCACCGGGGATCAAGCATAGTATGTGTGTGTGTGTCTGTGTGTGTGTGTAAGTGGAAAGTGTGTGTGCTTGCTTGCTATAATCCTGAATGCTTTGATGAGGAAGCTCTTTTATTACATAGAATACAGAACAGACATAATAGTAATGAATCCATTTCCGTTGAGATTTAAATACCTCATTGTGTGCTGTCCTATAACAGCTGCTGAGAATGTGAATGCTGTGAATCATGTTCGCATGCTTTTGTGTTGATATTAGAAAAGCAGTCAGATATGGCGCAGGTTAGATGCGTGTAGCATAGACCTGGATGAGACAACAGATTCTGACCATTTGTTTTAACCTTAATTTGGAGCATGAAATACTCCCTGTATTGTCCTACGACCCCCACACATTTAATACCCCAAGAAGGTCATGTTGCAGTATTATCAGTGCCTCTTGAACTATATTGCTCATATTAAATGTCACCAAGCCAGCTTCTGTGTTCTGTATGCACTCGGTTTTCCTTTAATTTTCTCAAAGAAGGAAAATGGCCCCCTCTTGTGGTAGGAGCATAAGAAACAAAAATAGATTTGAGAAGGTAGAGAGGAAGCTGGAATACCATTTAGCTTCAAATATCATAATAGTAAGGTTGATTATTTTTAGATATTTAGTCATAGGGTCTCATTAAGAGATTAATAAGACACTCCAAACCAGTCAAAAATATTCTTATACTGGCTTATAGAAATGTAAACGCAATTTGGCCCCACCGTCTTCACTGCATATACCTTGATGAAGGCCAAGGGACATAAACAATGTTTTTAAATATATTTGTCATTTTCAATTCCTATAAGTAAATATAATAAAAACATGTATCTGACTTCAGAACGCCTTTAATTCATCTTTTCCTCATAGAATATATGATTCACCTGAGACGCCTTAAGGTGTAGACATACTTCCTGTACAGTACAGCTCTGCGATGGTATGACATCAAGCATATGATGGCTATCCCACAATGCCCCTCACCTCTGCAGTATGGGAAAAGACTGTCCCAGCTTCCTGTCTCCAGGCAGCGGGTGCGAGACGAGCCAATCAGCTCATAGCCATTGTCGCAGGCGAAGACAACCTCGTTGCCCATCAGGAAGTTGCTGCCTTGTCTGTGGCCGAACTCTGGAAACCCTGGGTTCTCACACTTCACTGGCTCTGGGGGCACACACACACACACACACACACACAGACAGACACACACACACACACATTTTTGTTGCTTGCCACGCACAAAGCGTAAGGAAGCGCCAACATACATGTGCGTGTCTATTACCTGTGCAGTTCTTGCCGTCTCCACTGTAGGGATGGATACAGGTGCAGGTGTAGGAGCCATCTGTGTTCTGACAGCTGGCGTGATCATCACAGTCAGATCCCAGAGCGCACTCATCCACGTCTGAACACACACACACACACACACACCGACACACAAATACACACCGACACACAAATACACACACAAACACACACACACACACACACATAGATAGACTACAACTTGTTTACCTTCTAGACAGACTACTTTTATTCATACAGGTATTCTTACAGGTATTAAAACATACTGGTATTCACATATGTTATAGTTATTATTGTCAACAGTCAATGTAAATGTGAAGTATTTGAGTTGAGGTCTGCCCTCAATGTAACTTGCTGAGAACACTGGACTTTGGACTCATTTATTCTCATGATCTATATGTACAGTGTAGTAAACAGTACAAATCACACACTATAGATTATATACACATATGTACAGAGCATCCTGCGGGAATAAAAAACGGCAGAAACAAGTTGTACTTGTGCTGTAAGATGCACGCGGTTGTAACCTAACTCTCAAACTTGTAACACAAATGCGCAAATGTGCACAATCCATAAAGTTGAGAGGGCAAATGCGTGTGTGCGCCGCTCGCTGTAAGGTTGTGACACAACTGCACGCTGCAAACACACTGTAAATGGTATAGCATCAACGTTATCGGTGCTTATGCTTTCCAGATATACCAAAAACAAAAGGAAGTACCCAGGCAGGCTGGTGGGTTTCCTCCCCACTTGCCGCTGTTGGCACAGTGCACCTCGGCGTCTCCCAGCAGGTAGAAGCCGACATGACACTGGTAGACCACAGAGCTGCCGGCGTGGAAGTCCATCCCCTGAAACAAGCCGTGCTCCAGAGGACGAGGAGGCCCGCAGGACACTCCTGTAACACAGAGGGGTCAGAGGAGGGCAGAGGGTTGTTATGGAGGACAAAAAGTAACATACATCCATATGCTGTAGGTCATGCTTACAAATTAGATGCATTTTTTCAGAATCTTGATTGATAATGTATATTCAGAAGGATAGCAGGATTTTCAGCTTTCCCATTTTGCCTTTTGATTTTCCAGTATTTGTCAGCGACTCTGCTCTAATGTCACATGCTTTTGATAAACAGCTGATTTGTCTCAGGTCATGTTTTGGTAAGCTACAATTATCACTTGGGACTCATGCAATCAGGAAATGCATATTTGTGTTTTGACTCCATCAACAGGTGACTAGATTTACTTTCAGCCAAGCTTGAAAACAGCGTAAAAACATTACAAACCAATTTTTCTAACTTTCCCATAATTTTCCCAAGCCCGGAAAACACAAATTCCATGACGTTTTCCAGGTCTTCCATCACTGTAGAAACAATGTCAAAGGACTGGCGATTACGTGTGGAGGTGGTGACTCACGCACAAGTCTGAGAGCCTTACGTTCACAGTGGGGCAAGGGATGGCTCCACTCTCCTTTATTTTGGCACTGCAGCACCGGCTCTCCCACCAGGTAGAAGCCGGGATCACAGGACAGCTGGACCTGGGCTCCGGGGCCCACCTCCACGGTGGAGGCATGCAGGTGGGGCACTGCGTTCTCCAGCTGTGGGCAGTCTGGAGAAACCAAAATGAAAGTTGCACACTAATGGTTCTCAGCCTAGGAGTCAGAGCCACTCTGTGTTTACTTGCATGCATCAGGGAGGCACAAGTGGTCATCATGTTTGCATTAAAACATAGCAGATCATTTTGTCAACCAAGGTCTTACGTTACCTACTGAACAGAAAGCTACATACAAAAACACACAGCAGTGTCAAAGTAATATTCAGTTCAAGTTTGAAGAGCAGCCTTACCGGCGCAGAAGATGCTGTTGAGGTTTGTTTTGACCCGGCCCACCACCCCGTTGAGGAAGTCTGGCCAGGCCAGGACGTTTCCTCTGTGGCTCACGTGGGAGGCAGGACAGCTGCTGGCCAGGATCCTCATCTGTGGACCAAGGGGGCAAAGGTCAGTCGGTGTAACAACAAATTCCTATTCTACTTCTGGGTTACAGGTTGAATGAGCTGAAACGGCCCACTGAATAAATGCCCTTAATTTAGTGAGCTAAATCTGAATCATTCGTTATTTCCCACAGTATTTACCTGCTGTGGTGTTAGAACCCGATCCCAGATGTTGAGTTGGCTGATGGAACCAACAAAGGACTCGACAGGGTTGAACCCCTCGCCCCTCTGGTCCTGGTCCTGACCTAATACCAGCGCCCCGCCGCCTACAGCACACAGGGCAAAGGTCAGAGGTTATCCACTGCTCACTGTGAACTTATTCTCCTTGATTACTGGGTTTCACTTAAAGATACACACTGAGGGGCAATGCTAATGGGAAAAATAATCAACAGTGACCTAAATCAACATTTTAGCCATGTTGACATGACATGTCTCTGCTGTCAAAGACACTGTAAAATGGGGAGAAGCTATACAATTGTAACATTAACAGGCACACAGTGGGAGTGGTATCAATGCTAGTAAGCTGTACAGATAGCCAGTCTGTATCTGCGAGGGAGAATATGCAGAATCTTATAGCATATATAATATGGGAAACATCAAACATTGCTTCATCAAAGCATTTTAGCTCGTATTACTGGATATTGAAAGCTATTGTCCAGACAGAAAGGCAGCCGGGCTGAGGATGGCACTACACCTGGGATAGTGGTGCCAACTGACAGGCCTTTGCCTCCGTCTGAGGGCTTCCCATTGATGTAGATCCTCCAGTCACCGTCCCAGCTCCGCCAGGACACCCCGATGTGGTACCAGTGACCCGTGTTCACCCCGGGGCAGTCAGTGATCCGCTCCTTACCGTTCACATACAGCACCCAGCTGTAGGGAGGGGGAGAGGAGAGGTGAGATGGGATTTAATGCAAAAGAAAAGAAGAAAGAGTACGAGGAGACAAATGTTAGTACTTTAGTATCATGGTCATTTAGATTTAGCTGTATGACTGACCCATTGTAGTCGATGAGAAGGAAAGCATTGTCGCTGCCCTCCACGGCGTAGGAGATGGGCGTGCCGTAATTGGTGGTGTCCGATGACCTCATCCAGAAGGTGCAGGTGATCTCTGTCAGCGCCGGCATCGTCCCGTCCATCATCACGTAACCATGGATACCGGACACCTCAAAGTCCAGGTTGAAGGCAGAGGACATCTCTGATGGGCCGGACCAAGAGAGTGAGGAGGGGATGAAACTCTTTCACTATCAAATACGTCAAATAGTTTTCTGCCTTTTCTCCTCCTTCCAGTTACCACTATCTCTCTCTACTATAGTAATACTGTCTCTCTGACTTTCTTATCTCTCTCTCTCTCTTTCACTCTCCAACTGAAGGTCTTACAAAAGGATAGAAAAACAAAAGAAAGCAAGAAAGATGGCTAACTAGCTCCCTAGTTACCAGAGGAATTGTCATAGCGACCAATAACGCGTCACTAGTGTGTGTAACTCATCGTTGACCAGTCAGACTGCTTGGATGAAACTAACCGCTGCGTAAAATCAACATCAGCAATCTCCCCCTTTCCCTCTCTTTCGTCTCTCCAGTTGCCATGGTGATGTGTCGTCTGTCCTATAGTACCTGTCTCACACCTGGTTCCGTTGAACCCAGGGAGGCAGCGGCAGGTGTAGGCCCCCAGGCCGTCCAGGCAGCTGGCCCCGTTCACACAGGGGTTGGGGTCACACTCGTCCACGTCCACCTCACACAGCCGGCCCCGGTAGCCCACCACGCACTGGCATCTGGGGCAGGGAAGAGAGGCACACGACACGATACAGTTCGCTGTCCCGAGAGGAGAAGCTCAATGTACAAAGCCACCACAGAACTGTGCACGTCATACAGTCCACAAGACGACAACTTTCCATTGGACATGTTCTCCATCGGACTCTTTGTTACCTGAAATTATTGATAGCGTCCAGACACGAGCCTCCATTCAGACAGGGGGCGCTGTAGCATTCATCGACGTTGACCTCACAGCGATCCCCTGAGAAGCCGATGGCGCAGGTACAGGAGTAACCGCCTGTCAGGTCGTCACACACACCTCCATTCAGACACGGGTCGGACAGGCACTCGTTTATTTCCAGCTCACAGCGGGATCCTGGAGAAAGATTTAAAAAGTAAATCACTTCATGTGGAGATAACAATACTACAGCCTGACAAAAGAGGTTATATTCACCACAATATACATGTAACTATATAGAATATTGATATAAAACATCCCATGTTGCATGTGGATATATAATGTTTTTAATTACACACCGAGACGGCATAAAAGACAATTTCCCCCTCTGTTTTTCTCATGTCTCATCTATATTGTACAAGGATTACCTAAAGTATTTAGTATTTTTCTACACTATACAATATGGTTTGATCCTTTGCACGTAGTTTATATTTGATAGTAGATGAAGAATGATATAAGAGAGTCCTGTAGTTCTGCAGGCTACGATGCAATCCTGTGATCCTTGTGAATAAACTCCTCAAGTTACGTAATAAGGTCTGATGAGGAAATCAACAGTCACACTGTGACCCAGGCTGGAAGTGTAACGTGGTCCTGTTATCTAACCTGTGAAGCCGCCTGCACAACTGCAGGTGAACCCGTTGACCTCGTCCACACACACACCCTCGTTCAGACAGGGGGAGGAGATACACTCATTCACCTCCGCCTCACACAGAGAGCCTGAGACAAAGGAGGCAAGTGTGTGGTAAAGTGCATTCCAACATGTCAATGCATTAAATGTTATTATACGTGTTATTACTATGGCACAGTATAGGAACCTTTCAAGTAAAGCATGTGTGCATCTCCTAGCTTAAATACAATAAACATTACATCTCTAATCACACTCAACGTAATATTGTTGTGTTGTCCCTGTATTCTGAAATTTCCCCATACTTTCTGCAATTCCCAAACCCTTCAAGATTGGGAAATAATCGAATTCCTTGTTCATCATTTTACAGACTTCCCAGACTGGTGTATAGACACGTTAGAGTTTATTCATCAAGTGTTTCCATACCTACAAATCCAGGCTTGCACTGACACTGGAAGTCTCCCATGCCGTCCTTACACAGGCCTCCATTCTGGCACGGAGCAGAGTCACACTCGTCTATGTCACTCTCACACTTGGCACCTGAGGGAGAAATGTCAGAGGTCACTTTGTTAAGACGTTAACAATCCCACACCAGGTGCCCGACCTGGTTAAAAAACTCTGGCCCCCTCCTGATGAGAGCAGTTTACCTGTGAACCCAGGCATGCAGGTGCAGACGTATCCCGCTCCGACCTCCTCACACGTGCCCTTATTCTGACAGGGGTTCAGGAAGCACTCGTGGAAAACCTGCAGGAACAGCCAATCAGACCGTACCTTCACACACCCAGTGAAACACACAGACAGACATCTACGAAAACACAGTTTCACACATAAAAAAACCCTGTTTTCCCAGTGGGAAAAAAGAGGGATGCAAACTTGTCGTTTTCACTCGTATATTCTTATCCAACTGAACATTTCACAATGATAATCTTGTCTTGTCCTTAATATGAGAGAAAAGGGTACAGAACAGATGAAGACTGACCTGACTGCTGGCTTGGTACTCACTGACCTCCACCTCCGGTGCTGAAGTTACACTCTCCTCCTTAGGCAGAAAACTGGAACCGAAACCTGACAATGACACCCAGAGAAAATAAAGACACCGTAAGCAAAGACACGTTGGGAAAACTAGCTTGCTACCAAACTGGCAGACGGCGACTATCCATATGAACAAAAACCTGTGTTCTTTTTCAGACTTGGCAGCATCTCAACAACCGCTGCTCATTCCCACCCTTCAGTCACACAGAGTATTCATTTCCATTCCCCAGCAGTGTAATGAAATTCACATTATTTCCATTTCCCCCCCGATCCCGTGCAGTAATCCCTTTTCCAATTGAGCTGTCGTAGCACAGATCCGACAACCACAGAATCGGAGTAATGGAGTAAAGCTGTAGAGGAGCTGTCACACGGTTAGGCACGGAATGGCTGACACAGAATGGTCGCGCACATTTAGTGTCCCGCTGGCTTCAGTGGTGTAGGACTTCATTTATTTGACTTGTCCACTCTACACAGCAAAATCCGTGTTGGGGTGTAAAGATCAACACTGTGCCAGAGTTCATTTAACACTTTAAGATCGTTTTGATCAATCAATACTGAGAAATGAAACTAGGAAATTAGCCGTGTATGAATCCTGGATAATGGCAGGTGGATCCCCCCTGCTAGATGAGGAAACATTCACCATTATTTTATCTGAAGATACTGTTGGGACAGTGAGAGAACGTTATAAGGAATTACTATTTTGATCAGAGGTTTTATTTCTGTACCAAATTATATCCAACAACAAAAATCTGTCCCACAGACAGGGCACTCACTGGAGCAGTGCTGTATGGCGGTTGCCCCGGTAACCGTGGTGGTTCCATAGAAGGGGCAGGACAGGCAGTAGGAGCGGCCGTGCTCAGGCTGGTAGTAATCTCTAGGACACGGGTAACAGGGAACCAGGCCGGTGCGG
>OMOT01061193.1:5583-21591 GCA_900312575.1 Acanthochaenus luetkenii | reverse complement strand
ACCTTAAAGACCGGTCCGTGAAAATTGCGGCTTATAGGAAGGTGCGGCCTATTTATGTACAAAGTTGTGTTTTTGAAAAAATGTAGTTGGTGCGGTTTTTATTCAGGTGCGCTCAATAGTGCGGAAAGTACTGTAGTTGGCTCCTCTTCTCTATGTTAGATATTTTTAGTTGCAAAGACTTTCATGCTCATTTGATGAGCAATCGGAAACTGCTGTGAAAGATCAGCTCTTCAGACAAATATGGACGGGCAGACAAGACTGAAGAAAACTGAAGATGTAGAATAATTATATTTTTCTTTTTAAATACATGAGTAGGCTCTACTTGATAGGTCCCATCTATATTATGTATGGCCATATGATATATTTTAGTTATGGATATTCACATGTTTATTTACAGAATGTAGATGTGTCCATTCTATTCCACTATGGCTCTATATCCACACGACTGAGTTTAGTGCTTATTTATTTATTCACTGCCATTTGCAGTGTTCGTGTGGTGCTTTTATTTATTTTGTCACGATGCCATGTACAATCATGACTACAAATGTGAAACATAATTGTTAATGATACAAATATTTTCAAGTATTCAAATCCGAGGATGTCTGTAGAATTGATGTGAACACGTGATTTCTCACTAACTCAGACTGCTCTTCTGTGTTCTTAAATCCCGTTCTTAGCAGAGAACAAATCACAGATATGAAACCGTTCATTAAAGCCAGAATTGTCCCGGAAACATCCTAAGTGGACTTAAGAAGACATTTCTTCTCAACCTTTTCTTAACTGCGTTCGAGAATGAGGTCCAATATTTTCTTCACACGTTCTTTTCTTGTGGCAGCAACGCAGCACCCGTAGCGCAACCTGGCTTAACTACATAGCATGCTTGACTTTTGTATTAGCAAATCCACACTTTCCCTACACCTGTGTGGGAATGAAAACCAAACTGCTGGTAAATTCTATTCATTGAATTGACTGAAGAAATAGCGAAAGCGGTTTCTGGGATCCACCAGTGAACGGAAAGGTTTTTTTTCTTGCCCTGCTACGCACATGAGTACACACATGAGTACACACATGAGTACACACACACACACACACACACACACACACAGTCACCTTGAGTGGCTTGATCTGGTCCAGTCCCAGGTAGGAGTCAGAGCGGAGGATGACAGAATATTGGTAGTTGCCTGTTTTTGAGGGGGCTGGGAACTTCAGCTCCACCTGGGGAACACCAAAAAACACACACACACAGCATGAGAAGGACGCGATGTGGTAGGTAATTACAAATGAACCACGACATGATGATTGGGTCCTACTGTAAATATTAGACCAGCATTAACTAAGCCTGTGCAATTACATATGGCATACACCCAATTATCGGCACAATGAGGCTAATTATCCAGCATGTGAGTGGAGAATTAGCCGTGAACACAGCAACAATTGACTGCCTTTTTGATGAAGGCCAGTGTTTCAGCTAGGATTTTTTCCAGCAGCGGGGGGGAAAGGGTTTTAGTTTTCTGGTTTTAGTCCGACTAGTTTGTTGGTTCAAGTCTGAACTTTAAAAGTAAAATTGCTTGTGACCAAGTACCAAGTTTCAAATTAAAATCTACCTTTTCCCCTCGTTCTTCGGTACGCTCTGTCCTGCTTCCCTCTATCACTCTCATCTTTCATTTCTCTGCCTGTAGCTGAGGAGAAAATGCTGCGCTCTCGCACCTGTGCAATAAGTTGTCATGACTTCACGAATGATTGACGACCTGGCACTTGTTAGTTGGTCAGCCTCAAAGTGTAGAGAGAGCGGATGACCGTTCTTCTGAGACAGTTTATCGTACCAGCAGAGTCGTGTCTAAAGTGGCACCAGGAAAAGATTGTCATGACATTTCATAACATTCTGAAATCCCACAGCAGTGGCGATGAAGACTTTGTAACGGTGGGGCGGCGCTGCTGAATGCATATAGCGGAAACACTGAAAGCAGCCCTCTCCCCCAAAAAACATGTCCATCACACACATACTGTAGTGGAAAGCAGCCTATCTTATATTTCGGAACTGGAGTTTTAAGAGTGCCCCTCATCCGGTCTCTCTCTTTCTGGAAGTTTCAATGTGCCCTCTCTGAGATCACTCTCCTGATAACCCACCAGTAATGAAGGTAGATTACCCATTTGCACTTAAGGATGCTGATAACGAAGAGGCCTGGTTGGCACCCATAAAAGACACATCCCTGTGTCTGGTAATCTGTTTGGGGCCAGAAAGTCTGAGATGAGACCGGGGAGTAATATGGCCAAAATCATAAGAATCTTTGATACAGATGAGACTTTTGGTATCACCTTGTGATGGACTCTAATGTGTACCTCTTGTTTTGTATGTATCTGTGTTTACTGTATATTATAGTTATTCACATTATGCAATGTCTTCAGGATTTACGGGGCTTATGTAGTCATGTTTGATATGAAATGTGTATTAGTGTTAATATTATAATGGTCAACTATATTGTGTAGATCTGGGAGTCTAATGCTATGTTTTATGCATATGTAATGAGCTCTTCCCCATCACAACACTAGAGGGTAACACCCACTACACACACGCCTATTCGAATCCAACAAAACCAGTTGGAACCTTGGCAAACACGGATTTCACACCTACGTGGTCATGAACACGTTCCAGTGGTCTACACAACTTTGTCTCCAACACTTTGTCTGAGACTTGCCTCATCTGTATCAACTCCACAAGCCAACAGAGAACCTACTTCATCTTGGTGAAGTCTACCTGCTGCATCTGCCTGACGAACACACACATACTCCAGTTCATTAATTGAAATTGAGTCATTGATAGTTGTTATAAGTTCATGATTAAATGTCTCAGATAGTTATGTTGTCGCCCCTTTTATTACAATCTTTTAGCGGATTCACATCTACCATCGTTCAATTTCAGCTGGTATGTCTGTTAAGCATTGATTGTATTATTACTATATGCTGATATGATTATCTATTCAATCATATATCTACCTCTTTTATGCTTATATGTACTTGTTTCACCTGATTACTGAATGTGCTTTATTTTAGCAATAAATATATTCCTTTGCGTATCTCCTGTGTTCATCGTATGGGTTTAAATTCAAGCAAGCCAAGAATTCAAGTCCTTCAGATGAGATACTGTTAATATGGCCTGATATCTGGTGCCCGTTCTTTAAACTAAATTATATTGATATCAGACACCACTAATTAACTATTCACACTACAACACACACACAGTTTATGAGCAATCACACACGCACAAACAGAAGGAATTGTTAAAGTGACAGACTAATTGCTCACCAGACACTGAACCGTTATGGAAGACTGGCCTCCCTTATGCATGAAGGGGTGCCCCCTCTTGTCATTACATTCCTTTAGAACAGTGACACCTGGTCATGTAGACTTAACACAGGTCTCGTTAAGCTTTTACCTCGCTGTCAATCCTTTATTGTTCGGTAGAATACCAGGATCAGAGGTGCAAATCCTTAAGGCAAACACACACTCCTCCAAGGGAATAATGACACCAGTGCAAAGGGTTGCCTAGCAACAGTCTGAGGGGCTGCGATGCACAGGAAACATAAGAAACGCAAACATGCACACTTTTACTTACCGAGATATTTCTTCTCTAGACAGATTATACTCTAAGCCAATTAGATATTCAATGCACTCCCTCATTTGTTTTTTCCCTTGTTCCTCCATTTCATACATGCACACATTCACCTTCTGTGTGGCAGCCAACAGTGTATGCACACACATCCATCCGTAAGTACACACACCCAGGGGCGGACAGGGGCTGATAGCTGCAGCCCTACGGGCCAGTAAAGTTTAGGCAGATACCCGTCGATTTTCCACTGGTTTTTATGGTCTTAATATTTTGCGTTGTATCTGCCAAATTGTCAAGCAGCCCACCGCAAAAACTCCCGGTACCCCCTGATGGCCAGCCCGCCCCTGCACACACACTCCCAGACAAACTCACTTCTTCTGTGTCTTTGAGTGTGCAGACATGGTAGGGCATGGAGACAAGGGTCTGCTCTCGGCGGTCAGCGATGTAGAGCCACCACCACTCCTGCTTCTCCTCAGGGAAGTAGATGCTGTAGACGGGGTGGGTCACCTTAGACTTGGTCTCTAGCAGCGCCCGCTCTCGCCGCTGGATGCTTTGCTGCAACGCCTTCCACTCCTGCCGGCGAGGTGAGGAGAGTGGGGGGGATTAGGTTAGGTACAGGCAGTTTCCTTTCCGTTCACATATATACATTATATCATGATATAAATATCCAAGTATGGGCCATTCTTTAACAGTAACATCTACAGGAACTACTGGAGCTGTCTAAAAGAGATTTAGAGATGGCAAAATCCCCAGGCTGTTCCCGAGGAAATTATTTATAAAAAAGGTATAGATTCTCAACGGAGGGAATGCAAAACTTTTGCAAGCTTCTGGATCCATGTGTCCAATGTCGAAGCCGTGTACTGTACTGTCAGCCTACTGTATTTATGGGATTCGTTCACACACAGAGACAGAGACAGAGTTCCCTGACCTCCTCGTCGTCGCCAGCGATCTCGTCCACCTCGGTGTCACTCTGTTTGTCGCTCTCTTCATCTCTCTCGCTGGGAGAGTCCTTGGTGGCCTCACCCTCGTCTGACTCGCTGCCCTTGTCTGAGCCCTCCTCCTCTTCCTCCTTCGCTACTGCTGCAGCTACCACTTCCTGTAACACCAACACAAATATTTGGGATTCATGATGTAAACATTGTATTCCTGAGAAGCCGCTGGTGTAGTTTTTTTTAAATGGGATGACAAATTGATACAGTTGGATATGTAGTTCAAATATATTTTATATGGATTAATGGAAATAAAAACTATGTAGTTCATATGGTTAAGGTAATTCAGGCATGATAATCACTTATAACAAGCAGCATTTACTCAGTTGTGATTGGATACTTACAGTTCCTGCCACGTTGCCATTGGCCTGCTTGGCTTTGGTGGGTGCAGGGGTGGCCTTCTTCTTTGTTAATTTCTTCTTCTTGGATTTGGATGTCTTCTTGGCCCCTTTACTCTTGTTCTGCCACACTTTGGTTTTGGTTTTACTCAAGTCTGTTTGCTGTAAATGTAGAAACAAGCAACATAAGGGATGGGCACACACTGCATGATTTCTTGAACCAACTCCAGCTGAATAATGCCTATCCCAATCAACTTTTCAATAGTGAATTCTGAGAACACCTATCCACACAACTATGACCAGGGATCCTACACTTTTGTTTGCTAACAAAATTCTTTCACTATTGCAGGCCATATAGCTCCATAGACATGCTAGTTATGAGTGTCTTATAAGATTAGGTTGGGTAGTCTAAAAGTGTGTTTTATAAATGTGTCCTAGTTGAGTGTGTTGTGCGAAGGTCATCCATACTCCTTCCTCTGTATTGGCAGCCTCCTCTCCTGGACAAAGTGCCGCCTCCTGCTGCTCTTTCTCAAACAACTCCTACAAAACACACACCAAGCAAATACACACATATTTAATTAATATTTAATTAATTCTATTTTCCAACCATAAGTACGGTCAACAGTACACTCTAGTGGTCATCCATGGACGTGTGTGACCAAAGCAACAAAACGAATCCATTTGAATCACATAAAGCTGCTTTCCAGTAACTCACTGCCATGAC
Organism: Acanthochaenus luetkenii; assembly: GCA_900312575.1. Lineage (NCBI taxonomy): Eukaryota > Metazoa > Chordata > Actinopteri > Beryciformes > Stephanoberycidae > Acanthochaenus > Acanthochaenus luetkenii. The sequence goes on along the minus strand of OMOT01061193.1, from coordinate 15,933 downwards.
AAGTCAGTGTCTCACCAAATGCAATCATTCCTTACCGCCATCCTTTTTCTGGTTAAGGTGACAGTAACTGTGACGATGGACCCTGCTGTGATGTTATTGCTGTCTTCATCATCAAGGACTACAAAGACAGGGGGAGAGAAAGAAAATAATTGTAAATACCTGCACTCTTGACAAATAAACAAGTTCACATTCTATACAGCCCCATGACGCATTAGTTGCAATGATTTATGAACCAAATTAATCTGAGCAAACATAGCATATAAGATGCATAAATAGACGCACTGCTTACACAACAATGTGTTTTATTATAAAATGTCAGAGTGTGTATTGTCTTATAACAATACACTATCACAGCAGTCCATACAAATTAATAGATAAAAAACCTAATGTTTCTTGATTGGCAGCTGCTGAGGCATTGCTTGCAGGATCATGATATTGTATTCGGTGTGTGTGTCTGTGTGTGTGTGCGCAGGCGCTTCGGGACTGACCTTGCAATTTGATTTCCATGTTGATGTGAGGGAAGCTGCCCAACACAGAAATTACCTCGTCATACTTCTCCTCCCCCAAGAAACGCAGCATGCTGCGTCTGTCTGAGTCCCTAAGACTCACCAGGTCCGGTAGGCTCCGCACCTTATACTAGAGGAGAGGAGAGGGGAGAGAGAAGATTGGGGAGAGGAGAGGTGGGGAGAGGAGAGATAAGAGTAGAGGAGAGATAAGGGGAGGGGAGGGGAGAGGAGAGGAGCAATCACAAACAATGCAATCACTGCACCTGAACAAACTTTCTTCATCTCTTTCCCTTTGGACTGCTCACACTATATCATGTACACATACACACACACAAGGTAGGTACCTTTTTAGAGATGCAGTAGCGGAGATGCTCCTCCTCAAAGTGGGGCAGCTGGAGCAGTGGTGACTTGGACTCCTGCAGGCCCTGCACTATCATCTGGGTCAGCTTCATACAATTCTCTATGGACACCAGCCGAGGAGCATGGAAACCTGGACGCACGCATGAATGACACAGACTAGATTACATGAGTATTCATACAAATAAAATGCTGACTTCAATAACGAGCCCAGGCATCATGGTTTTGAGTCTAAAACACCACGGCAACATCATTTCTGATAGCGACTGCGTGTGTGTGTGTGTGTGTGTGTGTGTGTACCTCCTCTGCTGTTGGCCATCATGGTGAGCTGACAGCCCACATTGACCATCTCCTGGAGGAGAGCTGGGCTCTTCCTCACCACAAACCTCTGGTCTGGGAAAGCAACACACAGTATGTAGTGCAATATGGACAAAACCGTCTATCACGTTATGGGTAATTTCATATCACGATAACCATATAGTGTGTTTTCTGTAAATTTGATGAAGAATTTGTCAATTTGCACAAAATAACCACACACCTCAAGGGCTGGGTATCGCCACTGATTTCCCTAATTGATTTGATTCAATATCTATTTGGTTAGGGATATTTCGGTTATAATACCAATTTTGCTTAGATATGAAAGAGATTCTCAGAGAACTAATGCTGTAAATTGTAGGAACCCTCTAACCTGGTGCATTATTAAAAATATTAATGTTTGCATTAAGAATGTACCCTAAAGCAGTTCATTCATGTACTTTTTATTTCACATGTATCAGAAAAGAATCGACCAAAAGAGACAAACAACCGTATATTAATTAATAAGTAAAAGTAAACCAACAATCAGAACTTGAAAAAGGCTCTGAGTTGCCTTCAAAAATAGTGCAAGAAATCAGTTTGTTTTTGTGGAACATTTTGAAAAACAGTCATGTAAAATACATAATCTGTATAACACTAGTTCCTGACCCGTCCCATGTTTCTTAACAAATTACATTAATAGTCAGAGCATTTAAATGAATGAATACTAGATCAACTGGCCAAAACGGCTTGTGGTGTTGATCCAAGTCGAACCAGCAATTTTTCAAAAAGATAAACAATTTCCATGACATTTCCAGAAGTCTTTGGACATGTATAATTTTCCATAGCTTTTACAATACCAACTTTCAAATTCCATGTCTTTCCAAGAAGTCAATAGAGTATATGACTGACTGTATGTGTCCTACCTTCCTCTATATCCTCAGACACCTCCATGCGTGCGAGGTGAGCGAGTACTAGGACCCTGGCCTTCAGACTGTATGGGTAGCAGAACGGAGGCTCCTTCTTCTTCACATTGATGTTTCCCAACTCACGGATCAACTGCAACAGGGAGAAGAGAGGTTACATATGATTCAACACACACACATCAGGTTAATCTGCTTCTCTCAAAAAGACGCGTTTCCAGTAGAATTCTGGCCGATCTCTCTCTCTTCCTGTCACACAGATACAGACACACAAACTCAAGCACACATGTTTCTTCTGCATTGAGGTTGACCTCACACATGTGGACGAACAAGCACATGATGCTGATTACTATTACTACCTGTGGCACTTCAATGTTGTCTGTGGGTCGTATGGTGGCGTCTTTATTGCTGCGAGGGTCGAACTCAAAAGCTGCCGTCAGCACCATGGCTAACCCTGGAGGTCACAAAGGTCACTTATAAGTCCAGATGTGACCAATCCTCAACCAACAACTCAAACAGATTCATAAATAGTCAGGTATCTGTCATTTATAATTACTGGACTGTGATGACCTGATGGCCTTAACGTGGGAAACTGTGCTCAATAACAGAGAGGTAGAGAGGTAAGGGTAAAGTCAAGCTCAGTAACCTTTTCCATCAATCTAATCTTAACACATAAGGCTCTGCTGTATTAATAATCACACAATGGAAGTTATTTGGAACATTTCGAAAAATGTCCATTGAGAGTCCATGAGAATTATACTATGTGATGTTGACTTCTTCCCATTGGGAAAGGGCTGAAAATGGTCACTGTGGAACATGAATAAAACTACTAGTGTCTGTAACTGGAAAGTTAGTAACCTGAAATTATTTCACGCAACTGCAAACCATGACTTTACATGCACTGCCTTCCTCACTGTATTTACCAGTATACTTCATTAGCCTACAGGTAAGCTGATACGAATTTGACTAACTAATTTAAATGAGATTATTTACCCTTGCATATTAAACAAAAATGGCAGCAAGAAAACATTAAGTGTGCACAGTATTTATTCAGATATTAAGGTTAGTCAGCCATTACCACCATGACTAACATTTCCTATGGGAAACTCCGATACTGAAATGGGAAAGCACTATAGTTAGTAACACTATAGTTTAAAATGTAAAAGTATGATTCCTTACATTGAAAACCTACAATTGTGTGTGTGTGTGTGTGTGTGTGTGTGTGTGTCTGTCCCCGTCGCCCAACCTTAAACCATATCAACCACATGAAGACTCATGGTATTTCAAATTTGTTGTTGGGGCCAAATGTGGTCCAAACCTTGCAGAACATTGTGGGAAGGGAGACTTACGCTTCATGTTCATGTTGGGTGTCTTGTACATGAAGTGCATGAAGAGCTGGGTGGTGTTGATGAGGATCTGGTCTCCACTGTAGCGGATGGAGCGGTACCACCACGTGCCCTAAGAGACAGAAGGGGGATGGAAGGAAAAGACAGAAATGTCAGAAATCGAGGGTATAAGAGAAGAACAGAAGGGAACTTTTGGATGCACTTTATTGCACAGAATATTTGTCTCATGTTATTGTCAAGACTTACCACAACAACAGGAAGGATGACCATGAAGGCTAGTCCATATACCAACAGCACCTAAAGAAGCAAAAGAGACTGTCAGTCCCTATCAAATCAGGTGACACTAGATAAAATGTGGATCGACAGAAAACGTTCGAGAAGCCTTGCACTAAACAGTATGCTTTTGGCCAAGCCTCCCTTGAAGAAGGGGTTACATAATGACTCAAAACTAGTTGAATACAATCAATATAAATATAAAGCAAAGCAAATCCAAGTAGGTTAATTAATTAAATCAACAATGAAATAATCAAGAAAACTATACCAGCATAGAGTTCTTCTGGTCCACAATCCAGGCGGGCAGGGCAATACCAAAGCTGGTGGCTAGAGAGCAAGAAAGGGAGATAAATGAGGCAATGGACCAAATGACTAAATCCATTTGTGCCATTTGGCCCAGGGTTACTTAACTCACCTCCTGGACCATCTGGGTTACCGTACATTTCCCAGTTCTGTCGCGACTGTTCATTGGTCAGACTGTGGGGGAAAAGGCCGGTAGCAGGAAGTGAAAGAATGGCACAGATGGTAATCAACCAGAATGCAAATATTGTTCTACTGTAGCTGGTTTGTTAAAACCCGAATGACACTTACGCAGCATAGGCTTTGGCAATCCTCATGAACGTGGCCTCGTCTCCACCTTTGTCAGGGTGGAATTTGAGTGACAGTACGCGGTATTGTTTCTTGATTTCTGACAGTGATGCACCCTGGACACAGAAATATAATTATAGAAACTCCCTATCACACCACATATACATAACTAATTGATCCGATCAAGTCTAACTTAATGAAGATTATAGCAGACTGTGTTTAAGTGTGTGTTTACCGGGTCCAAGTTGAGAACTTCATAGGGATTGTACTCCTGGTACTCTCTATCTAGCTTAGACACCTTGTAGGCTAGCAGCAGGAACACAGCCCACCCAAGTAACAAGGCCGCTTTTCTGCAACAACAAAAAAAGTCACACACATGCAAATGCAACGCTCCTGTGTCATCTGGAGACATAATCTAATTAGGCCTATCATATCTCTGTGAGACATTTTCAGATGAACATATATTTTACATGGACAATCAAAGGGCACTGTGGCTTGTAATGATTATAAGACAAGTGCAAGCTAAGCTTAAACCAAGGGGCAAGACAGGTTTATGATATTGTTATTATTTTTTTATTGGTGCAAGCAAGTTAGACTTCATGTTTCCATGGCAATGGCAAAATCCTATGCCCTGCTCCGCAGCATCTGTTGCCATGACAACCAGCCTGAGTTGTCTGAGTTACTCAACCAGAGAAATACTTGATGTGTTCCTATAATATCAACACCCTCTTTATGATAACAGCTGTGCGGGGGAATCAGAATCAGAAATTGAGATTGAGAGAGACAGAACAGAAGGCAAGAAATGCAATGTGGGACAATAATTCTGATTCATTCCTCTTAATAACTATGTTTTATGCTTCAACTAGCTTCTAAGTGGCATCACCATACAAATAAAGGATTTATGAGCTTTTGAGAGCAAAACATGGTATGTAGGCCAAGCGTCTGTCCAGAAAAGCAGGAAGGAGGGAACAGGAGTGGAAAGTGGAAGCATGAAGACAAACAGCTAGGGAAGCAGTGATGGAACAAGGAAGAGATAGTGAGACAGCAAAGCTGTGACAAGGAGGCAAGTGAGTGAGGGGAGCTATGGGAGGGCAAGTGTAGAAGGTGGGAGGGAGGCGGAGTGAGTTCACAGCACTCCAAAAGCAGCCCTTCCATTACACACGCACACAGAGTGAATAAACAATGTTGAGATAACGTCACGTTAAAAGAAATGTTTACACAAACAGCACACTCCACTGAGGTTTATACACGAAAAACAAAATGGAAGACTTGTGCCGATAATCAACCAAGAAAGGGACTTCCACACATGCATACAAGCTTACAGTATGTCTACACCATGGACAGTGTGGCCCATGCCTCATCTTGACACTACAGTGAGCATATCCCCGTCCAACTGGAAATACATGGAGTGAAGCAGTGCGATCAGTGCTGGGGTATGACAGCCCTTTCTGAATGCAAGCAGCTCAGCAAACTGACTTCCAAACAATGGATGTGATGTGACAGTTGTCAATAAAGTGGAAGGGAGCAAACAACCATGGAGCAAACTGCTGGAACCCAACATTGTACCTCCAAGAGGGTGATGGCCAATCATGTGGCAACACGTCGCTATATACTTCATTCAACTGAAGCTGCGGTAATTCGTTTAGTACACAGTACAGTTCCACATAGCCACCAATGGACAGTGAATATATGTGTTTCTGTGTAGTATGGTGTGATGTTCTATGTATATGATGTATGCAATGTATACTTGTATGGGGGCGGCAGTAGCTCAGGAGGTAGAGTTCCCGCCCCGCAACTGCAAGGTCGGCGGTTCGAGTCCAGCTCCTCCTGGGAAAAATCTGTCATAGTGTCCTTGAGCAAGACACCTAACCCCAAATTGCTCCCGTTGAGCAGGTTGGTACCTTGCTGCATGGCTGCCTCCGCCAACGGTATGACATGTAGGTCGCTTTGGATAAAGGCGTCTGCTAAATGCTGTAATGTAATGTGTAAGTCGCTTTGGATAAAAGCGTCTGCTAAATGCTGTAATGTAATATAATGAATGATCCAGGAATATAAAGTTGTTTTGAGTGAGAGGAGGATGATCATCTTTAAGAGAAGGTCCAGGGTATGGATGCTGTGGGATACTTTGTGGGGGCAGGGGGGCATAGTAGTTAGAGAGGCCATCCTTAAACCGGATCACCCGATTTCTGCAAGCATTCGTTGCTGATGTGACACTGTTCTGTAGCTGAACCTGACCTCCCTGTGGAGAGGCATAGTATTGCATAACTATTAATTGCTAATTCAGGTGGGGGACTCACTTTAGTGTAGGGACGATGCTCTGCTGTGACTTCATCAGCCTGAGCCGGTACCACAGACACCTGCCATGGACCCGCCGCAGGCTCTTCAGACGTAGTTGTTCTGAGAGAGAGAGAGAAAGAGTGTGAGTGAGTTAGGGGTCTCACACACCTCCTATGTTACAAGCTAAATGCCAGCACACATGCACAGTCAGGATGTCACAATATGCTCTTTGCATACCATGCAACAAAGAAAACAGCACATGGCTACAGCACAATATCTGACGCCCAAGCTAGAGGTGCCCTGAGATTAGGGCAGACCATATAGTTAACAATGGACAGTCTTGAAGGGAGCATCCAATCACACTGGGTTAGTGTCAAACAACTCTTCTTATATAATTCTACTATTTTATTGGCTAAGCTATGTTTTTATGGACGTGTTGTTGCGCACCTCCTTGACTTTACGAAGAACATTTGGCTACCTGGCAAGACGCTGCAGGATCTGGTGCAAGCTTCCTCACGACCTCCAAGTCTTTTACACTTCCAGACATTCCCCTTCCCCTCTGATGCTACTTCAGACTTCTCATACTGTGTCAGTCGTGCACTCTACAGCTAACCTCATTATCCCCAAGAAAACAACCCGTACTACACAATCTCCCCTAATACTGTCACAGTAATATTAGCACACTAGTGATTCATGGTGAAGACATGACGTCTTTATCAGCTATGGGCAATCGACAAGCTGTGTAAATTAGCTAGCATATTGATACAATTTCACACAAGTTTGATATGGCCTATTGTTGACAAAACCGATTATATCAGAATAAGATCAATAAAAGCACAGGGAGCGTTTTGAACCACCGTGGGTGACGATTAACGTTAGCCAATTGTTGGTCCAATGAAGTAGTTTAGGTAAAACAGATTGCTAGATAGCTAACGCTAAGGGTTTTTGTTCATTAGTAACACGCTAGGAAGGTAACACACTTGACTTGAGCTTAGGAGGCTCTGAACAGCTAAAGAGTCGTGAACAATATCTATTTGGCTAGCGAACATTAACACGTAACGTTAGGTTAGGTCATACAGCCTACGCTATTTATTTATTTAGCAAGCTAAGATTCGCAAACTGTTGAGGGTTGAGTGTTTACTGCTAACTAGCCAAGATGCTAGCTAAACAGCTCACGTTAGATTAGCGTTGGTTAGCTAGCAGCGAACCAGACATTGGGCCTTACCAGCATTCTGATCTCGGGGCCAGAGGTAATACGTGGCTGGGATCACAATAAGTCCGACGAAGGACGTCAGGAAGTAGAAAAATGTATTGCCGCTGTCATCGTACTGGAACTGTTGCCCGGCCATTTCGTAGCGGCGCTTGAGTCGCCCTGCTTCTCCGCCGCTATGTTTCCCCAATCAAGCCCAATGTGTATGACTTGACAGACCGTCAGCTAACGTTAACCAGCTAGCATTCAGCCACAACCGCTCCGATCGGTGTACGTGGTTTACGCCTGCGCAATGTGACCTTTCTTCTTCTTCTTCTGTGACGTTCAATATTGTTGACTTGACTTTGCTGACACTCACAGGTGGCAGGGTGTATATACAAGACCAGAGTGAGACAGCTGTGCCTGCAATTATGACCTAAAACACCCTAAAGGCTAAGCTTTCTCCAAATATCCTCTTTAGTGAGTAATGGTTTACAAAAACGTAGATGAGAATCTAAAACAACAAAAAAGACAAATACATTTGTACTGCTATTGAAATGCCTATTTCATCTGGTGGCCTGATAGAGAGATGAATTGCCTTAACAGAGTGTGTAATGCCACTGAAGTGCACAGGGGCTGACACTACACTGTCAGTTTAATGAGGGATAGGAAACTTGTGTACAGAGATATGCTCATCCAAACTAAATTGGCTCACTATATTTTAGTGTGGGATAAGAAAAATGTTAATAATAAAACTTTGCACCTCAGACTATGTAGCAGCAAGCTTGCAGCAACTGGTGACTGAATGCAAGCCTAACACGCTGTTTTTAAATGTAGTTGATACATGTAGAAGAATAAAAACTCAAAATATCAGCAAATCCTTTTAACCCTAACAACCCGAAGCCCAAAATAATACAGACAGCACGGAAAGATCATTTAAGGGAGTTTTGCATCATGAACTAATGATATCACAGGTTAATTATTTTTGATCCAGTCCAAGTATCTAGCCACTTGTGTGTAGACGTTGCCCTCTGACCACCCCGCACAGTACGGACATATTGACTGTAAATCTGCCCGTGTCTGCCTCTCCCTCCATGCCCATGTAGCGGTCTATGGATTTCCTACACTGTTGCTGCTCCTCGACGGGGAAATACCAAATCTGCTCGGCGTCCCAAGGGCTGCTTGTCAGGAACCTATTCGGACGGAAAAGGAACCGAATGAGAACAAAATACGTGTTAATGTGCCACTACTGGCTGGTGTATAGATTTACAGTAATAGGAGACATTGCCATATGTGGTCTCTGGACAATGTGAAGGAGACACTAAACTCACCTTTCAAGTAACTCAAAGTCTATAGATACATACAGTTATTGATCCAGGTCTGACTTTGTTATAAGCATAATTTACCACATTTGTCCAGCGGTGTGGTTGGTTTCCTCTGTAGGCAGGCATGCAGTGAAGACAGAGGAGTTGAATGCGAGTGGCTTTTTGAGTTTGATTAAAACAATGTCATGGGACGTCCTGGATTGTACTGGGGGTGAACATGGAGAGAGGCCGCTTGATAAGGAGTCAATTCCTGCAGGTCCTCAAATGTGACATTTCCAATATGTGCCTTTAGAGACCAAAGAGGGGGTTTCAAAATAAATGAGTGTGGTGTTGCACAAAACATGCCTGAACACAGCATCATTGTTGGGTGTTGTTTTTTTGTTCATTTCCATGTTTTAACTTCAATTGAAGGATTACATGCTCCTCTATGGGTTGATAAAGTTCTACAACACTTGGGCATATGAAACCATTTCAAAACCTAACCACTGAGCACTAGATGTCATTTCAACATTGCATCTATGCTTTAGCTCTCATATAGCCCAGGATCTTTTTGGCAATGTATAGCCCACTTCTTGACCAATAAGTAATTATTACATATCTAAACAATGCACAAAAAGCTGTAAATATCACAAATATGCACCAGAGAAGTACAAGATAATGCTTTTTATTTTTCCTATTTACTCCACAAGATGTAGACGTCTACTAAACGTTTAAACCCTATGTAGCCTCATTTTAGCCTAGACGCCAATAACCATTTAGACATCTTTTAAACGGCTAATGCACGTACAATTGCTCAGTGGGTATTGGATCATGTCAAAAATGCATTGTGGTCAAGCTAACAACAAGGATGCTTTTCTTAGTTCCTGAAAAGTTGACATTTTGGAGATACAAAGTTTTCATCTGATAACAGTGATAGGTTATCCTCCATTGAACCACTGACAGCAACTAGGCAATATTTCGGTACTATAGCAACAACAAAGCAAATCGTATCTGATGACAGGTGCAAATCTTGATCATCTTTGGCAGGACAACATGCCAGGGGAAAGGCTTAGCTGGGGCTCCTGTCTGACCGGGTGGTGCAGGTGACTTGGTTTACTGTTCTGCCTCCTGTCTGACCGGGTGGTGCAGGTGACTTGGTTTTCGGGATGTGTGGTGTTTAAGTGTTTAAACAAGTTGCTAGTATCACTGCTGTGTGGCACCTTCTTGTCACAGATGGTGCATCAGGCTATACGTTGGTGAAAAGCAGCACCACACCACACTATGTTTCTGGTC
>OMOT01061191.1:0-10707 GCA_900312575.1 Acanthochaenus luetkenii | reverse complement strand
CCGCTCACGTTCCCGCTCCCGTTCCCGTTCTCCATCTACCGACAGCCAACGCTAAAGCTGTATTCATGTTATGTGGAAATCAATGGGAGAAACGACTTGCTTACTCTGTAGAAACAACTCTGAGGCAAACTCTTCTGAATGCCAATTGGTTTGGTTTTTGCCGTTAGTAATTATCCTCAATTTTTTTCACATTAATTCATACTGCATACATACTAAATTGAATTATTCTTTATTGTGAATCTATCTTTTTTTTTTACCCTTAATTGTCACCCTAGTAATTTCTAAAAATCTAATTGAATTACGTATGGGTGAATAAAAATTATTAGTTCTTTTTTTTTTAGGTTACAGGAACCGGGATCCATCACCAAACCCTGAGTTACCGAGTTGTATTTACAGCCTGAAACAGTGTTTCCAAGTAGGAAGCTCGTATCTACCATTTTTCCCATATGACATGAATGCAGAATAAGTAATGCGAGAACACAAATGGACACACCCTCTTCATGGTATTCTTATTACACCACGGTCCATTTCAGACACTGGCTTATTGTCAAATATACTAACAACCTATATCTAGTTTAAAAAAGAAAAAAAGAAAGCCCTCCAAGATTAGTTGATAAATGATGTGTTGACATGCGTAGAAGCGCCTGCACACACCCTAATTTCAGCACCGTCAACTTGCTCCTCGAATCACCAAAATAAGGCCCACATGCTCATTAATCTCTCCACCTTGAAAGAAAACTCAGAGCGAAGCTGTATTCCTCAGCAGTACTGGGCTGCATATGGATTGTGAAAAAATGACATTTTTCTTTGTCCTTTTTTCCCCTTTTGCTTATATTTGGTAGATATGTCAATGGAATAATTTTAGATAATTCTGGTTCTGGCCTAATTTCTTACATTCTCCATGACCCTTTCAGCTCTTTTCAATTGTGTCCACATTTTATTGTTCATTTATTTGACCTACCTACCACAGGCGATGTGTGCACATTATAACCTAGAATGCTTGCATTTGCTTTGCTTTCTCTATTTTGACTGATTATTAAATTTATGATCGGATGATTAAATATGTTTTTTGTATTTCTGCCTCAAGCTCAGATATGCACCACCATCACGACTGGTTGGCAGCTTCAATATCATGAACAATTATGTGTAATTATGCGCTAGGTAAAGTTAAAACAATTGCACAGCAAGATAAGTGTTGATGTAATGGCTCTAAGTTGTTTTGCAGTGACTGTTAGAACCTTTTTTATTTAGGGGGGGTGGGGTGTAATACTTTTGAGGATACTTTAATGCTCCTTTTCAAAATCCTATTGCCTACATAATGGTTTTTCTTTTTTGGCATTGTACTGAATGTTTTTCTCAGTTTAGGGGTTTGGTGTACAGCATTGTGAACTTTTTTTAATACAGTGTATAAACGTGATTCCACGAAGACTGTTGGTACTGTTACTGTGGTTCAAATGAGTTAAGAACGCGTAGATAAGAGTTTGGAAAATAAAACATTTTGTACTCTACGTATAATTTTGTTTCAGTTATCGATATGATGGACATAACCAATAAAACAGTTTTAACAAAATAATACATCTTGTGTATATCAGTACTTTATAATAAAGTCAAACTAACCAATATTCAACCAATATTTCAGAATATAGAAAAAGTTGTAAAACAACGATAGTGTTGTACAATATTTACCATTGGCAAAATCAATAACGATACGCTAAGGCCAACATGGTGTTTTTGGATGGTGCATTGTGAGCCATTATTGACTTCAGATCAATAAGATCTTCCATGGCTGCTGTGCATTTATAGTTTTTCCATGTGTGTTTCAAGTAGCACAGGAGCCTATGAGTTGAACTGGAGTGTTCTGTTCTGATGCTTTTGGAGATGCTTGGCTGGCATGAGAATTCACGCTGGTCCACCCATCATACAGTCGCATCAGAGGGCTTGTTCACAAGAGTGCTGGTTGCTGGCTGGTACATCTCTGCAGGTCGGACAGCAGAGGGTGTTGGAAGAGAAAGCACATTACATAGATTACTAAATGCAATCTGGTTGAGTTAAATGTCTCAATGAGGCCACATTTTCAGAGCATCTTGCTTGATGCGTTTCCTGGTGAAACAGGATTTTGGAGTGGGACATTCAAAAGTGTAAACCAATGGGACATCAGTTAGGAAGAGGGACAGTTTTATTTGATGGGAGGAGCGGGATTGTTCAAAACTGATGGTTTTATTGGTTAGAAAGCTTGGTATACAGTATGTTATCATGGTATTTGAGACTGTTCCCTATGCCACGTTAAATAATTTAGCAGCTTTTGTGGCTGTTGCTCCTGACTCTTGTTAGGTGCCTCATGTTGCTTTGAAAACGTGTCAACTTCATTTGACTCGCCTGTAACAGTGATTTGGTTTCTCCAAAGCTTAAGTCTTTTTTCCATGTGGTGTTTCCAATATTTTGTCCACCCCCTGCAATGCTGTGGTGTGAAAACATGCCTTACTAGTTGTACAAACTCTTTAGCTGATGTGTACTTGTTGATACATGCACATTTTTAGCTGCAAAATAGAATTGAGGCTACAAGGTTTTTTTGTGGAATGTGTGCAAACATGTTTCATATTTGGTCGATAAGCGCAAGTTTCACTTATCTGAATGATGTCTATTCCAACGGGTGTCACTTAGCACAGTTTGACCATAATCTACGACATGCAGTCCAAGATTAAAACTACATTCAAATACAATCTTGGACAAGCCTCAACAGTCCAGTATTTCCTTTTCATTAACCCATTGATCCTTCAAAACTGGCCTACCTTTCTGTCGGAGCCTGAACCTCTGGTGACACCTGAACAGCAGGATGAGCACCGTGGCCTCCATCATCTGGAAGACTATGTAGACCAAGGGGAACAGCATGAGAGAGCCCATCACTGCTGGTGGAAAGGCCACATTCAGAATGGTGTTGCACAGTTGGATGTTCTGACAGCCCGTTTCCATGGCAATGGTCCTCCGTTCCCTGAGGGGGGAAAAGACATTCATAACTCGTGGAAACATTAAAAAAGGCTCATGATTATTTTATGTGCCATGACATGACTAGTGCTACATTAATTATGTCCACTGGCAGTATCAGTATCGGGGCTTGAACCTAAATAGCGACGGGAAAGTAATTGTACAATAAATGCTATCATTCCTTCTGACCTCGTGACTTACGGTCCATTGAGTCTGAAGACTGAAGAAAGGATGTATCCGAAGGTGTAGCCTATGAGGGGCATGAGAGCAGCGGTGGCTATGAGTGGAGGAGACATCGCTGTCAGGAGGGAACTCTCAAAGGTAAAGCTGGCTATGGCGCCGATCACCACCATGGCGATCAACATTATGGAGAGGCCTACCTGGGAGCAGCGGGACAGAGGACGAGTCAGAGCGAGGATTCATGTGGGTTATTTTCGGTAACAAAGTGTTGACTGGAGAGGTAAAGACAGAATGTTGAATGGCCACATGGGAAATAATAATCTAATGATTAGTTGCTTTGTTGTAGCTGAACCACAAGTGAGGCCTCCATCTTGGGAAACGAAACCGTCATTCAAACAAAATGGAATTTCATCCGACCAATTGTGACACTCAGGCTCTTGGGTCAGGCTACACAGCTACACACACACACACACACACTGATGTCCACCTCACTTCAGCAGGCCACCTAACCTGACCTTGGTGATGATCTTGGAGTACTGCGGCCTGTAGTAGTTGACGAGGATGCCGACGGTGCAGGGGATGAGGGTCATGACCAGGGTCAGGAAGATGTTGAGGTAAGGCACGGCGTCCTGCAGGTTGGACAAGCCCTGGCAGAACAGGTAGAGCAGCAGGGGCATCATGCCCAGCCCCAGCACTGTGGAGCAGCAGGTCATCACAATGCTGAGGGGGAAAGGGCAGGAAAATCATTTGACTGGTTCACTCTGGCACTCGATGATTTCATCAAGAAAGTCTTTGTTGCTTATAGCTTTGGGACAGACTTGGTCAGGTTTATTAATAATAATAATACATTTTGGAGGCGCCTTTCAAAACACCCAAGGTCACCTTACGGGGCATTAAAACAAGACAGTCAAAATTTAAATGATTTGATTTGAAAAAGTGTTATTTATTGCCCAAGATAATAGGAATTCAGGTGGGTATTTAACTTTAGAATATGGGTTATTTATTATATTAGAATATAATTCCCCCATTAAACTGCATTTGTATGAGATTTACAGTATTTTACATTGTTGTTGTATACCATTTCCTTTGGGGAAAAGTTGCTTTTAGAACATTATTTTATTATGTCTTGATGGTTTGAGGTTTTTCAGTCAGGACTGAATATTTTCTGTGAGTCTTGAGGCTAGAGCTTGGCAGCCCTTTGTAATGAGGTTTATGGCCCTAATTCTGTCCCGTTATGCAACGGCAGAGTTGAGAAATAATGCCGATGCTGTACGGTGACCCTGACATTCTAATAATGGGTTCAATGCAAAGTCTTGTCACTTTGCATTGACTTTGATTGTGTCTGCAAAATACAATTGTTCATCTGTGGACATGGGGTTGCTGAACTGTTATTACCAATCTCAAGCCAATAGACAAACATCATGGCTCAGGATACCTGTCTCTCTGCACGACGATTGGCATCTGTTATAACGAAGGGCAATTTTCAAGGAATACCCTTTCTCATATCATATCATTTCGTCAAATGACACAAGAATGTATCGATGGCAAAAATAATTTGTCATACTGTCAATGCTAGATGGGGCTGGGCCGGATAAGACCCACATGCATCTGATAGACATGGAGTAACACAATGCCATAAAGCTAAAGGAGGTGAAGAGGAGGGACCTATTGGGGTGAATTGCCTGGCGGTGGAAGATAAAATGATAATAAAAAATCATTTTGTTATGGCCTTATTATGATAATATCACAGCTTTATGATCAGGTGGGTGACTTCCAGCAGGTCATTCAACTCTAATAATGACTAATGAATAATGAAAAGACGAGTGCCAGCATCATCCCTTGTGAGACGGCTGTGCAGCTATGAGGTGATAATGCATTTCTAGAGGTGCTCAGAGACTGATTCATTATGTAGCAGCACGGCCTATTATCACAGATTTAAATGATCTGCTTGGTATTGACGAGAACTAGGCAATTAGAATTGATATTGCACTGATCTGTTACAACAGACAGACACCCCGTCCTACACGTGGGATATCTGTTACAGTTATATTTTCATTAAATGGGCCAACACATCTTTTACCTGGCACACTGTCCACATACAGTGTGTTTTCTGTCTTTGGTAACACAACTACAGATATGTAGATTGGCAGTTGTAGGTAGTGACGCTAACAGTAATCCTTGAATTATGAAATCAAATTACAAACATAATTGCCATCAGCCTACAATACACTTGTGCAACTGTGTGAGATAAGTAATTCCATTACTTTTCATTGACACGGTCATTTGGTATTCATCTGATCTTTAACCAGCTCAGAGTATATTTTGGGAGTAATCTGGCTAATACTGGAACTGGATATATTTCTTTGTCAACGCAACCCAGTTGAATCCGTCCACTGCTGCAGATAGGGCAGGTGTGTGTGTGCGTGTGTACCTGAGGTTCATGTCCCCCTGCATGGCCAGGGCCAGGACGTTGGACAGGCTTCCTCCAGGACAGCAGCCACAGATCAGCACGGCTACAGCCGCCATCGGAGCCAGCTGGAACACCTGGAGCATGTGTTGATGATAAACTGGCTTACAGTGACACTGATGCTGATACAGATTTTTTGTTTTGTTTTTTGTAAACAATTATTTATTGTTATTCAAAATGCATGGGAATAAAGAATACAGCGGTGCATAAAGGGTGTGTGTGTGTGTGAAGGAAACCAGGTAAACAAATAACAGATGAGTGATCGGTCACGCTAAACAAGATTTTGTAAGATTTGAATTAAATCGAATTATATGGACAGAAAATGCAACTAATTAAACTAGGTACACTTATGTGTGTTACCATCAGGTCAAGACCCACATGTCCACCATACTAACATGTTAATCACATATATTTATAAGTATTACAACATAATAGAATGACTATATGTTTACTATCAGTTGTGCCATTATGTGACATAAACACCCGTACAGTATCCAACAGTATTCACATATTGATATTGATATTCATGTAGTCATGACAACATGGCCTAGAATCAGCTCACTGTTCGTGAGCATGAACGATGTTTAAAACCTGGTTAACCTGGTTAAATAAAGGTTAAATAAAAGAAAACAAACATAGCAGCATAGTAAGGCCAGTATTAATACTAATCTTACTAACCAATATTAACCAGCAATACTAACCTTGGCCAAGAGGAAGGCTGTGAGAGGCATGATACCATACTGGGCCAGCACCGCTATTGCTATTCCCTTGGGTTTCACTATGTGGGCCTGGGAAGATGAGAAATGATTCATAACTTAGCTCCTTTGCCAATGTAGGAAGCGTTTTTACTCCAAAATGTCCACATAAATCATGTTAGCATACACATAGATAGGTCCCATCACACGGGAGTGGACAGAGTGCAGCCGAAATCACCTTGATCTTGGACACCTCCATGGTGCATCCCAGTGATACCATGGTGATGAAGAGGATGACAATTATAATGCTGCTGATGGTCTTGTTCATTACTAGCGAGATAGGCGGCGCCACAGCAACGTCGCTGCTGTTAGCAGCAGTGATGTTGAAGAAGTAGCTATCATTGTGCCACAGATCTGGATCAGAGAATACGCCCTCTGTGTACTCCATGGGACCTCCGAGACCAGGACTTGAGTTATTGAGTTATTGAGTTGCAACCTTCCATACAGACAGACAGACAGACACGGTAAGGAAGAGAAAAATATATGACAATCAGTTTAATGTTCCTTCCTCATCCATGTAAGAGCCACCCGGTACTGCAACTGTCCTCTACGGTTCTACGACCAAGGGTTTAGAGCATGCCATGGATTCAGCCGCCAGCAAACCCCAAAACCGTCTTTGACCTGAACAAATCCAAATCCTTGACTCGGCGTCCTCCTCGCAGCTGCCCTTCAACAGCAGCTACAGGAGAACACACTCAGTCCACTGAAGACATGTCTTTCTGGAAGGAACTGAAGACAGACATTCATACTGTGAGTCAGTGCAGGCTTTCTCACTGCTTGGCCTACGGTTATCCATCAGACAAGACCGTAATACAGGGGATAATCTTGTCCAGTTCATAGTACACATGACATAGTCCTGCAGAGAGAACACATGACCCTATAAATGTACCATATCTCTGCAGTCTTCCTTCTCCTCAGTCGCTACAAACACACATCCCTGCTCTCAGTGCGAACACGACAGGATTCGTCACGACAGTCCCACGCTCCAGATCACATCACATTTTATACGTGGTATTACCTTGTGGGATCGAGGTTCCTCTCCTCTTTGCTCTTTGAGATCAAATATGCTCCTGTGTGCAGCCACTCTCCTTATATAACTCCATGTTGAAATCTGGGTAATTATTATCATAAATATCAGTGCATGTTGTGTGTTATGGCCCACCCACCTTCCTCTTATCTGTGCTTTGTCCTGGAGAGATATCCTGCGACCGACTGTATGCCCACTTAGGACGGCCTCATCACGGATAACATAAGTTGTGAACAATTGACAGGAAGTTGGTAAAAAAAAAAGTTGGTGTCTATGATTACACCAACATACACCAACCTCCTTGGCGGATACATTTGAACAATTGGTGATATAAGATATTTAGAATATATCCACTCGATGATCTTTAATGTCATGTGCATGTATGTAAGGGGATCCCTTTTATCGAGCTTAAACTTCAACAAATAGTGAACCACAATGCTATAATGATGAGACATCTCATATTCACGCCAGGTTGTTGCCACTAATGTGTCTCTGTGATAAGGCACACATGTTACATGACATTACATTACATACACAATTACATATACATAAGGATACTGGTTGTACAGGATCGCCATCAAGTGCACACTTGACCTCTGCCGCGTGCAGACGGAACAGAAAGGAAAGTGAGACAGTAGCCTTACCTGTGAAACAGCAGGACATCAAATAGCCCTTGAAAATAAAAAAACCTGAGCATACTTTTTGTCTATTGCCGGATAAATACATAAAAAGACATTACATTACATTACAGCATTTAGCAGACGCTTTTATCCAAAGCACATATCATCATATAAATACTACACACAAGCATATGTTTTTGGACATGGGAAGAACATGCAAACTCCACACAGAAAGGACCAGGGTGGAGATTCAAACCCACAACCTTCTTGCTGTGACACGACAGTGCTAACCACTGAGTCACCGTGCTGACTACTTTTTTGGGGTAAATATATATATTGTTTGTTATTTACATGCATAAATGTTTACCTAATAAAATCAATCAATCAGCTAACCGCTAGCGAACATAAAGAGCGACCTGTAATTCAACACAGAGAAAATGAAGCCTGGTGACGATTCTAAACGTGTTTTTGTATTGAGTGGTAGAAGTAAAGAGACATTAACATGTCCTTTGTTTGAACTACTTACTGGAAGTCAGACACCAACGACAGACTCTGTCAGACTCACACACACACACTGTACCTGCATCATGAGTGGGGGGGGGGGCAGTGGGATCAAACCATTGTGAGACAAAGGGGTCTCAATCTTTTGAAACTTTAAGTTCAAGTTCAAGTTCATTTATACATTTCTATAATCATCACAAGTGCTGTCATTGCGTAATAGTATTTAAATTACATAGTTATGTTTACAGTTATATAATGGGGGGGACAAATCATCTTTTTCCCAGGATGGGGGGGTCATATGCCACACTCCTTGTTAAGTTTTGTTGAAATTACTGAAGTTGTTGACATTTAAGATCAGTTTTACAATGTGAATACCATACTCACTCAGGGAGCCAATCCACCACTAAGTGCTGCAGAAAAGTAGTAGCGCTGTCGCTCGAGGCCACGCTGACCCAGAGAGGAGAGAGAAATACTTTGAGAAGGAACATGATAAATACAGGACGGACCGAGAGTCAGGCAGGATGAAAACCATCAATGACCTTAGTGAGAGAGGAAAGTGGAGGAAGACTTACCATAGGATCAAGGACCTGAAGAAGAGGTCTGACAGTCTGGTAAGCAAAGGGACAGACTGCCGCAGAGCTGTTTGCTATGTTTAAAAAAAGACGGACACAATCAAGTATGTTTTGTCAAGGAGGAAGCGGAGAAAGCCTCAGGCAGTGACCCTAGCCTGCGGAGAGCCGACATACAGGGACGACACAAAATCTGAATTGTGAGTGCTTTCATGCAAAGCGTTTCACATTCAGCCATCAACAGACGGCTCCCAAAGCTCCCACAGCCCTGAAGTTGTTACCAAATGATGTGTTCTGAAGTACAACATCACCTATATCCTGGCATCATCACTGATACATGTGAAACACGTGTTGAGGCTCATTGTTTGCAGAAGATTGGGCTCAACAGGTATTTCTGGTTAGCCCACACAGACGTCCTTTAGTACCTGTTTGAGGCCATTGGGTGTGTCATCCCCCCTCCAAGGCAGTCACAGGTGGTCAAATGGAGATGGAGCAAGAAGCAGTGGCGTGTCGTGACTTTTCCACTAGGTGGGGCTGCTTTGAATCCAGTCAGATGATCATTTTTACACAACAGGCATAGAGTCTAGTCCCCTGGGATTCATCATTCAATCATGTTTGGTATTTTTTTTAAGAAACAAACATACTAGTCTACTTCCAAACTTCTAATACATTTCAGAAATAAAAACAAACAGTATATATTTAACAGAATATTTATTTTTCAGTTTGCATATCATTGTCTGACACTATATTTTATTTATGTAATGTAGGCATAACATGCATGAATTGAATTAGACAAATTAAAATGACAGGTTATTAGTGCATTTTTACATTTGAAACAGTTGAATAACTGTTTATTTCAGCCACAACTAATCAAGTTTCACAAAGCAATCGAATTTCCACCCGCAAACATCATTCGCAGCCATATAAATCTCATTCAATTAATAACGCAAAAGTGGGAAAGTTGCCAACAAATAGACGTAAATATTCACACCAGTACACTGAAAGTGTCCCACATTAAATCATTCATGAGAAAAAAAACTAGGCCTATACAGTATTTACTTATGGTCTCATAACCTAGGCTTAATGTTACAGTACCAACGTTACATGTTAAGAGATAAGCGTTTGGAAAATATCCAAAAACAAATCACCAGCCCCTTCTGATTGTTCGAAGGGCAATAGATTCAATATTATTTCCGTTTCTCTGCTCCAAATCATGGCTGCTCCCGATAGGAGCTACTCACTTATAGTTTAATTTGCCCCGTCGTTCTTTCAAAAATGCGACTCTGTCCTTCATATGTTCCACAAACAGTCAATAATCCTTGAAAGTATATAGCTCCAGTCCACCTTCATTCGCCGAACCTGTAGCTGTCGCTAAATTGAGCTCTCCTCAAACATGGCTAGTTTCACGCCTTTATCCACATGAGCCGGCTTGCCGTCTTCATTTTGGAAACATGCTTAAGATCTCTCACTCAGTTTCAGTCCTAACCTTGTCCGATATTCGGTAAAGTCAGCACGGGAAGCACAAAACAACATGCCGCTTGCCACAACCACAGAGCCATGGCTTCCTCCCATACCAGTTGATAGCTAAATTCCTGATGTCTGATTT
>OMOT01061178.1:7177-24570 GCA_900312575.1 Acanthochaenus luetkenii | reverse complement strand
AGGCTAGATAGATGTACATAGATGGAGGCTAGATAGATGTACATAGATAGAGGCTAAACATCTATAGATAAAGGCTAGACATGTAAATAGAGGCTTGACATGCAAATTGAGACTAGACAGATAATGGTAGAGGCTAGACATATATAGATAGAGGCTAGCTAGACATGTATATAGAGGCTAGGCAGATGTAAATAAAGGCTCAATCAATCAATTTCCTTTACTTAACCAGGTAAAAAACTCATTGAGATTAAAATCTCTTTTCCAAGAATGACCTGGCCAAGAGGGCAGCGTAAAAACATTGGTACAACAATACACACAAACAGTACATACAAATAAATACACAGTCATACAAATGGAAATTAGAAGCAGCTACAATGGCCGAGAGAACTATTTTCTCTGTCTTTTAAAATTGACTTAAATTCCCCCAGAGTAATCAAATCAGGTAGTTTCAGGTCCTTCTGCACATCATTCCAGCGAATTTGAAAGCCTTTTTACCCAATTCCGTTTGAACTCTTGGGACCTGCATTTGTAGTACATCTTGAGAGCGTAGGCTGTAATGCGTTAGGTTTCTACACATGTATATACACAAATATGAGGGAATCAGCCTAAGGTTTGATTTATATACAAAGGTCAACCAGTGAGAAAGTCTGCGAGCAGATAAAGATGGACAATTTGCAGTAGCATACAGAGTACAGTGATGTACACGATAGCCGCATCCAGTAATAAAACGCAAGGCACAGTGGTATACAGTATCCAACTTCTTTAGATACTGGTCAGGGCGTCATAAAGAGCAAAGCTCCATCGTCCAACAGAGGTACAAAAGTGGCAGAAATCAAATGTTTCCTAACCTGGGTAGAAAAACAGGATTTATTTCTAAAAAAGAAGCCTAATCTGAGTTTCAGTTTATCAATGTGCAACTTAAAAGACAAGTTCTCATCAATCATGATGCCTATATTGGAGAGAGTGTTGGAGAGAAAGGGAGAGAGAGGGGGATGACGTGACAAAAGTCCCAGGCCGGATTCGAACACAAGATGTCATGGTTACATGGTACACGCCTTAGCCAACTGAGCCAGCAGGACGCCCCGGCTTTCACTATATTAACAAAAATAGGATTCTTAGAATGATAATGAACTTCTAGATGATGTTTACCTGCCATAGCAGCGAGTAGAAAAGACAAATTTACCAGCACTTTCTAATCCTGATTAGCAGACACTACTGCTCCCGTTTGTCCTAATACACTGTTCAAATGTGTCGGGCTGCTAGCTCTACTAGTTTTAGGTTGTTTTCCCATTAAGAACGGTCGCCTCCGTTCCGTCCCCGAGAACCCCCCTCCCCACTCCCCCGCCGTCCAGCTTTCACATGACCAATGTTGTTCCGTTCCCGAGCAGAGAGAGAGAGAGATGAGAGCGACACTCCGATACAGCAGGAAGACCCTCTCGCCTGCCTTCCTACTTTATCACGTATGTGTGCGGTGTTCGGAGGTTGAGATCGGTGCGTGCTGCACACATACGGTACAGTTGTGTTCACACTTGAGTCGTTCTGTGAACGATTCAAACTTTGGGGGGGATCGTGCTCGGAAACGGCCCTCGGTCCATAGTGTGAAACCGCCCTTACTAACAACCAGTGGCCGCCAGTAGAGGACTGTGGTTATATTGGGCAGCTCCAAGTGTGAACGTGAAGCAGGATGCAGTTGAAAAAGAGCATGCTGCTCAGCAAGTTAAAATAAATAAATGAATTAAAAAACGCCAGATGTTCGCTAATTAAAAGTAACACTATTTAACTGTATAATGTGATATTCAGCCTTGAGGGAGAATCACGAGAGGGAGAACCCCCCACCACACACACATACACCATCACCCCTCCTTTTGATGTAAATAGCTTGTCAACAGGAAGCCTCTCGCAGGAAGTGGATGCTCCCAGTCCATCTTGTCTGTTGACCAGCAGCAGGTCGAGGACTTGGCTCCGCTCAGTACTCCTCTGCGTAGTGTGTCTAGTTCTTAGCACTGACCTACATGCAGGGAATGATGGTGCTCAGCCCATCCACTGCTTCATTATCCAATAAATGCAAATATTTGGGTCACTCAGTGTGTTGTGTCCTTTAAAGCCTCCACTGTACCCTCACATCCACTCAGTCAGCTGCAGCCTGACAAAAGCAGGGTTTTACATCTGATTATTTCTGGAATGTCATGGAATTTAGAGGTGTATTTCAGAGAGGGGAAGTCAGGGAATTAGATGAATTATCTGGGGAAGTCGGGGAATATCAGGGAATTTTACAAATGGGTCACTTTACAGGAATCTGGCAGAATGTATATTTACAAAAGCTTTCAAACAAAAAAATTACAAGGAGCTCTGATTTGTCAGATGTATTGTCTGGACGCTATTGCTCTGACCCTTGACCTCCTTACTACTGGTTACGTCTAACGTTGGTGATCTAGGAAATTAATTTTGTTCTTCTTTTGTACTCATTCTAAGCTCTGGATAATGGAACATGTTGGTTGATTGCTTTCCATTTGAACAACACACCTCTTAGTTACCATAGGAATCACCAATACGCAGAATATGTTTCTTAATGGATTTTTATATCTTACTTCCTTATACTGCTACTACTAATCTCTACTATCCATAAATATTCCCCCACCCTGCTGTAGTTTCCTCTCTCAGCCGTCTGAGGTGTATACTCAGTATAATGCATTAAAGTATCCCATGCTGAGTGGTTTTTGGAGCCTTGGGTTGCCGGGTGTCATGTTGCCGCTCATGGTTGATGGGGATGGGCTTTCTAACGAGCCGTGGCGTTGACAAAGCCTGGGGCACCCATGTCGCCTCCCTGTGCTCCCGTTTCCTGTCTGAACACAGAGGACTGAGGCTATGGGGCATTCTTTACCCATTTTTAATATTTATGACCTCTTGGCTCTAGCAGAGGGCCGGGAGCATGTGGCATCAGCCGTTAACCTCAAAAACCACACAGAGGTGATACAGATTAATATAGCCTAATCCTGCTAGTAGCCTAGTAGTAGTTCAAGTGATATAGATTTTTGAAGGCCGATACTGGTATATTTGAATAGAAGCTGCCTATAGTTTATATTTTGTACTCATATTCAATATCTTTACATTTTGACAATTTCTAAAATTTCCCCCCAGAATTTTCTTCTTGTCAGGGTGGTAAAGTCTTCTGGGCTTTCCCCTACTCACATTATGGCATTTAGCCGACGCTTTTATCCAAAGCGACTTACATATCATCATATACATACTACATCACATCATATACTAATTACTTCATATACATACTACACACAAGCACACAGTCTTTGGACTGTGGGAGGAAAATGGAGCACCCAGAGGAAACCCACACAAACACAGAGAAAACATGCAAACACCACACAGAAAGGACCGGGGCCGAGATTCAAACCCACGACTTTGCTGTGAGGCCACATTGCTAACCACTGAGCCACCATGGATGAATGGATTAAAATTGAGTACATACTGTAAGTTAGTACATACATATTCCTACATACATGGCTTGTATGTAGGAATGGCTTGTATTTTTCCTGGTGACAGGAACATGTGTTTGTCACGTGAACTGACCTCTCGAATCAAGGAGATTTTGATTTCCTTAAAAAAACACATTTGGATAGGCTCATGAAGTTAGTTTTGTAATCAATTTAAAAGAAAAGAGAAGTGAAGGCACGTAAATAGTTTGTGCAATTTCTGTTTCTAGTCTGATTTGGGAAACCACAGTCTGATGGTCTGGTGTTTGGTGAAACCTGATTGGACACGCCAAAGGCAGCTTGCGTATTCATTTGACACTTCACTTCCTCCCAGGAAGACGATCACCAGCCGTTGAGCAAGAACGAGACAGACCGCTTCTGCCTGAACCACAGATGGAGCAGAACTCGCTGTCGGCACTCAGACAAAACCTACCTAATATGTTTTCGGCGGTCATATTGTATTAAAAAGTACGTGTTAGGTTAGTATGTCTGATCACAGCTGTCTGCAACCAAGCTGGTTCAGCCATTTTGGAGGCCTCCATCTGCTTGACCTGGCTTTTTAAGCCTGAGTGTGTTGGACCATGAGTGGATGGAGAAATACCCCAGAGGGCTGTGACTGTCCAGGCCATGGATCCTGCCAATGTCCGCCTGGCATGGAGGCTTCTTACTGATGGCATCATTACAGGAAGCCTTGGCAGAGAGCTGACTCTCCAGAACATCCATTGGACAGATATAAGTGGTGGACATCTGCTCGATTGACACCTATGGCAGACAAGATGGCTGCCCCAGAGGGCAAAGGGCACGCTGTGGAACTGCTCCACCTGAGGTTACTCAGTCTCCCGAGGTTCAATACGACCGTAACCTCCACCGTCAGGAGCAGCAGTTTTTCCTCTGCTCCTGCCGAGCACGGAGGCCAAGGAAGACCTGTCTCTCTCCGCAGGTTGATCCCCTACCTCAGGTCTCGATCTGAACCAGGTACAGGTAGCAGCTCGGAGAAGATGATTCTCAGAAAGGTGGGATCAGACGCAGATCAAAGCATTCCCTCGTTCAGCAGCCGCCTGACCTCCTGGTCTCGGAGGATCAGGCGAGCTCTCAGCATCAGAGATGAACCCGACCCTGACGGAGGAGTGTCTGGTAGGAGAGATCATGTCTGCCCTTGGCCTTGCTGGTACAATTCGGTTGAATATTACAGAATTGGCTGTGGGAGAGAGAGAGGGCTCCCCATGCTAACTGAGAGTGAGGAATCAGCCTTGAGCTGATTATAAAAATGAGACGTTAACATTAATCTAAACCATTCTCTGTGTAATGCTCAGCCAAGCAGCCAGTTTGAATGGTACGTTATGCTAATTTGATTTTCCAGTGGAACTTCTCATGATGTGTAGATGTAATATTTTGAGCCAGACTATAATGAATGTGTGTTTTAATGCTTAACTGATAACTGATGCGCATATAGAGAAACCACTCTCCTCTAAATTGCCATCATCTCTGTTGGAATTACAGTTTCACAAAACATCCCCCCGGCTTGTATTTCTCTTTTATTCGTTTATTTTCCAAGCTTGTCTCCAAGACTTCTTTCTTAGATTATCATTGTACGTCATTCCCCACTACTTATCTATCATCCACGATCATTCAAGAAACAGTCTGGGTGCTGTGACCTCTGATCCTTGACCTCCGTATTATTGATCGCTTGTAATGTTGATGATCTACTAATTGAAACGTATTCCACCGTTACACTTTTTGTAAGTCTCTCTGTGTCAGAGGATCAGTAAAATGACTAATGTAAGGAGTGAAACAGTTGTGACTTCCCAGCGGTCCCAGGCTGCAGTCCCCTGCAATGCTTTCCTCCATAGTCTGGGGCTGACCTTTTGGGAGCTGTATGTAGTATCTGTGGTGATTCATCATACTGAAATGGAAGTGATCCACGTTATCTTTCACCTCTCAGCAGTCGCAGGATGCCGCAGGCACCGGAGCGTTCAGCCCAAATGTAATTCAAAAGTGGTTCCAAAAATGCTTGTGCAGCCCAAGGACTTAGAATTGATTTCATTTCATCTCCTTGAGTGAGTGCTTTAGAGGGATCTGGTGAGCTCTTTCCCTGGTCGGCCTGAACCATGTGAGAGCCGGAAGGTCCATGCTGGGGCATCTGAGATGTCACATGCCAAAACACAAACCGTTCTGATCATATGATGCAATTAAAGGGCTTGACAATTAGCTCATACATTTGTATTGAAGATTTTGGAGAGTGTGCAGGTCTTAAAATGGATGGAGAGGTGCATAGATGCTTCTGTGCTTGTTTACTTGATTAATGCATGGGGGGGGGACTGGAGAAAGCAAAAAGGCAACAAAGCATTCAGTTTGAAAGTTTTCCACCACTCCCAGAGCATGCTGGGTAGCAGGCAGCGGTATAGTAAAACACGTAGCTCTCGGTGGGATGTTTCACTTCTCTGTGCCAGAGTCGGTAAACAAGCCTTTGGACTTCCTCACCCTGAGGATCTCCATATGAAAACTAACAGCTCCTGATAATTAGAGGCTAATGAAACCAAATGCGTATGCTGAGCTTCTGTGAGCGTTGCTGTTGGCCGAGGCGAGGCCAAGTGGTTTGTCTGTGGGTGTCGTCTGACAGAAACCCTATTCTTCAAAGGTTTGCTGTGTTGGTGTGAGACTGGAGCTGTAGAGGCTGACCCAGAGGCCACAGCAGACTCACAAAGGCAGCCAGCTCCTGTATAGTGAGCTAAGGGGGAGGAGGCAGCCTGCCTTCCTTTTGTATGCAAATGCTCCCTGCAAATAAATGCACATGCAGTAACAAAAGGACTGTCGGGCTGCACTGTGGCTACCTCAGAGCTCATTAACCTTTCAAAGCTCAGGCCGGTGGCTGGCTGGGAAAGTGGCGTCTTTCACCTTTATTCTTCCAGGTGGGTGGGGAAAACTCTAGAGAAACCACAACCTGCCACCACACAAGTCCTGCTACACACAGGCTCTATCAGCCACTCAGTCTGTACATTTGACAATTTAGTGTTTCCCTCAGAATGTTATTCTATGTATATAATGTCTTGTCAGGGTGGGAAAGCCTCTGATCAGAATTTAGACCGTCATGGGACATTAAAACTAATTTAAACCCAGAATAATTACATTCTGTTATGGTTAGAAGCTCTTTAAGGCAGGGTCCCCTTCCTTCCCCCACCTATTCAGTGTGTCTATATGTGATAGATACGCTTTATAATAAAACTTGATTTGTATTGCACTTGCAATATCATAAAATAACACAAGATAAAAGGTAAGAACAGAGTGAGACAGTATGATACGGTAAAGACGTCATAAATAGATTACAACTTTCAAAAGAAGATGTAATTTACAAAACTTATTGAAGGAGTGAATGCATAAGTAAAACGTGCAAAGAAAATGAAATGTGTTTCTGTAGCTGTGGTCCAGCAGGCACCTCCATCATATCAGAGGTGGACAGCACTGACTTGCCGATATTTAATCAAAAGGCCAATGTGAGGGTGGATTGGAAAGAAGCCAAGGTGGTATTGAAGGAGAGATTGCAAATGCCACTGATAAAGAAAGAGACAGACTTTGGTCTCAGACAGGGTTCCTGGTCATGGAATATTATACTTTTGACAGCTGTATTCCAGAAAGGTCAGGGCATTAGATAAATTATCTGGGGAAGTCGGGGAATGTCAAGGAATTTAACAAATGTGCCACTTTCCAGGAATATAGCAGAATGTATTTTACAACTTGCTTCACACATTCACTGCATTAGATTGTTTTCTGCCTGAAAACAACAATAACAAATCAGAAAGGAGGAACAGCTCATGGAAGCACTCAGATTTAGTTATGGAAAGTCATGTAAAAGTCATGACATTTTATATCAGGGCCACAATGGGAACCCTGGTCAGATGCTCTGTAGAAGAAGAAGGGTCTTTGAGGTGTACAAGGTTATCTAACGTACAAGACTTCTTTCCTCACCCAGCTGAAAACCCCCATGCTGATCTTGTCCGTCTAATAGGAGACGACATCACCACCCACCTTTGACCCTTGAGGCTCCTCCCCCACTGCATATGGGAAGCTGTCATTGACGTTTGAGGGAGAGAAACTGCTTTGCAGATACAAATGTGAAGAATCTTGCTGAAGGCAGCATGTTTAAATATTAAACAATGTCAGTGTTGCTGCTTGCCTGAGGAACAAAGAGCGTTTAGCACCGCAGCGCCATATTAGAAGAGAGAAAATAAGCACAATACAAATTATAAATGGCAGCTGCGTTAGAGGGTTATCAAGACTTAATGTGGTTTTGGTCACTTTTTAAATTGAAGCTTTTGCCTCCATGTTGAGCCTAAAGGTAAAAGACTCCTCATTTACATGTTAGTCATTTAGCTGAAGTTCTTATCCACAGGACGGCATGGCATTCAGTGGTTAGCACTGTTACCTCACAGCCAGAAGGTTGCAGGTTCGATTCCCAGGCCTTTCTGTGTGGAGTTTGTATGTTCTCCCCGTGTTCTCCTGGTTTCCTCCCACAGTCAGCTGGATTGGAGACTCTATATTGCTCATTGGTATGAGTGGGAATATCTGTCGATCTCGACTGGAGACCTGTCCAGGGTGTCTCCCTGCCTTCCACTGCATGCTGGGGTATGTGCTAGCCCTGTGACTGAATAGGAATAAGCAGATAAAGACAATGAGAGAGTCTTATCCAGAAGAGCTTAAAATGAGAAGGAAAATGAATAGGTAGGGGTTCAGTGTGTTGCTCAAGGACACTTCAACACATTTGTTGTTTCAGGGGTCTTTTGGTTACAGGATGGTCTCTGTCAGCACTCGGCCACCACCCCTAACCCTTCGCATTGTGCTTCATGCGCACGTTTTCCGTAAAGCTCTAGACATTTTGGATTTTAGTGTTTTTTCCACCAGGCACTTGTTGGAAAACACTTAAGCCTAACTGAAAACTAGCTTGTTAGCACTCTATATTTAAACCAATGTTCACCGCAAGCCTGGAGGGAAGGCAGGAAAGGGATTAAAATCCAACATGGCTGGTCCTGGTGTCTTTTTATTTTACTGTTTTTATTTTACCTTTATTTTACCAGGCAAGTCAATTAAGAACAAATTCTTATTTTCGATAACGGCCTGGCAAGAGGCAAAGGACCTCCTGTGGGGATAGGGGGGCGTTAGAATTAAAAATAGACAGTAAAAGACGGACAGGTCAGACAGACAAGAGACAAGAGTCGCTGCACACCTCGCAGGTTTGAATCAGGCTGGCAACCAGCTCGCTCCCATCTTTACCATCATTCACTGCCGCATACTGTTTTTTAAAGCTACAGTGTAAAATGCTATAAAAATAACCTTTATCCCTTTAAGTGGTGTGTCTCTGCATTACCAAAATATGCCCATCTTTCTGTCTGAATGTTGTGTGCTGTATCTTTCCTCTGCAGAGAGCTTGTCATCTTATCTGCACCCAGCGGCAGGTTTGTGGTAAGAGCCAAGGGCTCAGTGCTCAGTCATGAATCAGTGGGCTGCTGTTGGAGGAAGTGATTTGCCTGGTGTTGGTCATTATCAGCCCGCCTCTCGCCCTACTTTTCAGCCAGCAGAGTGCAGACCAGGGGAAACTGGTTTGGGATTTTGCCATTTTATTTGACGAGACATTTCTTGGAAGCCATGAGAAATGTCTTGACAGTTCAGGTAGGGTCTAGGTCTAGGTCTAGGTCTAGGTGTAGTCGGAAAAGATGGGTTTTTAGTCTCCTGCGAAAGATGGGTAGCGATTCAGCTGTCCTGACTGAAGGGGGGAGCTCATTCCACTCCTTGCATGGCTGCCTCCTCCAACAGTATGATGATATATATGTAAGTCGCTTTGGATAAAAGCGTCTGCTAAATGCAGAAAAACTCTTGAAATCTGATCTGCGTGGTCAGTTTCATTTCAGAGATGAGATTTGAATCGCATTTTAAAAACAAGTTAACAGTAAACATGTCATCCCCACGAATGACACAGTCCCCCTTTGGATCAATCAGTGCAATGTGTAAAATGCCAGAATGGAGCTATGAGAAGCATCGTTTCTTATTTTTTGTGAAAATCCGATTAGCGGTGTCTGAGATATTGTGTGTGACATACAGACGGTGTAAAAAATGTTGTAGCGCCCCCCTTGGAGAATCTGTGTAATTTTGAAAATGCATCATTCTCAGAAGTTTTTTTCAAAATCCAATACACGGTCCCTCCGAGAGGGACTGGGGTTCGAGCTTTCTGTGTGAACAGAGCCTTACCCAGCAGCCACAGACCAACACTGGCCAGTCCTGGTCTTATCTGTCTGACAGACTGTAGACTAGGTCAGTCTTGGAACCACACCCCTCTCTATTTTCACTTTGGTCCCCCACCACCACCACCACCACCTCCTGTTGGCTGGTCCCATCTTGATAAAGGCGCTGTGATTAGAGGAAGGACGTTGTATTTACCAGTTGCTATGGAGACTGGACCTGCTGCTTTTCACAAAGAGGAATACAGGTCGGCTGTGCAGCAGAGTAAAGACAGCAGTGTGTAGTTCAGACAGACAAAGCAGCCTCTGTTGGCCTGCTGTGTGTGTGTGTGTGTGTGTGTGTGTGTGTGGGTGTGTGTGGGTGTGGGTGTACTTCTATCATTGTGAGAATCAGTTTGAGTATTAAACCTTCGGAGTAAGGACAGGAGCTAGTTTAGAGTTAAGATTAGAGTTATGATTAGGTTTAGGAGTTATGGAATCATTTTAGCAATGGAAGGTCTTCACATGTATACAGGGTATCTGCCAGTCTGGAAAAAGTCTTAAATAATCTAAACGTATGGCCTTAAAAATTAAAATGTGTTAAATCAGTTATTAGAGGTCTTTTGTCTTCACCATGTAATGTCAGGGTTCTCAGATGAATCCAGAACAGGTTAGTAGAACAATCTGCATCCTGTCTGCTTTACTGAACACAGCTGAACTTCATGTTCCTTAACTATTAATTTCCTGCTGTCCTTTTTCTTCTTCTGCACATTTATAGTTTCACAACTTCCATCAACTGTGTTCAGTCAGAAACAGGCTGGTTTAGACAGCTTTGTTTCTGTATCCTGGTTTTTAAATTGGTCTGAAATTCAATTCCATTCAGCATTAAATTGGGCTTTCTGAAACCTGCAGATACCCTGGTATAGTACGACAAATGTGTGTGTGTGTTTGTGTAGGAGACTGTAGGAGTTCAGTTATCAGGCAGTCACCCCCTGGCTGTGTAACGATGAGCTAATGTTCCAGCCCAGTCAGAAAGTTTCACCTCTGAGCTTCAGATCTTGTCAGTTCCCTTCCCAGTGACACGCTGATCCAGGAGCTGCTTTATCAACCGCAGAAGAGGAAGGCTGGCTGTTGATGACGGACCAAATCTGTACTTCAACTTCCTTCCTTAGAAAATAAAAATGGAAGTTAATATTCTCGTTCTGAGTTGGAAATGTAAAGTTGGAAGTCTTGGCTAGGGAGCATACCATGTGACCGTGATGTGTTTGATCCGAATCCCGTCCAGGACCTTTGTCGCATGTCATCATTCCCCTCTCTCTCTTCTACTCTTTCCTGTCTCTCTCCACTGTGAACTATGGAATGGCAAAAATAAATCATTAAAAAAAAGACAAGATTATATGAAACTTTATTAATCCCTGTGGGGAAATTGGCAGCAGCAAATACCAGGACACAGCCAAGAAGAATAGTATATAAATAAGAAGAGCAAATGTAAATTATGTCTTAAACACAACACATGTATGAATGAACATTTTGAAAAATGTGTATGTGTGTGTGTGTGGACAGGTGGCTGGACCTCGCCCCGGCTCCCAGACATTCCCAGCAAGGTTTGGCCGGGGTTGGGTTCCCCTTTATGCCGGCACTCTGCCAGGCTCCGCCCACAGACATGCACACATTGTCTCCGGGTGCCCGTATTTCTGTATCTATACCCTTTATTTATCAGGGCAAGAGTGACAGAGCACCATGCTCTTGTTCAGACTTCCAGTATAGTTGTTGATGGAGGGCAGGGTGTTCGTCATTCAGCGCTCGGAAGTGGGTTCCTATAAATAGCACCAGTGCTATTTCTGAGGCTTTTCCACCCTGACAAGAATACAATTCAGAGTTAAACTGAATACTGGTCATTCTTAAATACTTTGTAAAATATCCGTCGTCTGTTGTTGTTTTAGAAATCCAGTGTCGTCTGATGTAGGTCAACAGGTTTTACTCTGACAAGGCAAAGTTCGCCTCTTGGATAGATGGGTAGATTGTCTCCTCCTCTTTTCTCTTAATGACTTCAGATAAAAAAGAGTTTCCTGCTCTGGCGACATCGTCCAGTCCAGGCATGATTTGGGGCCGCTTAAGGCCGCTCAAGGACGGCTCTGACCTTTCACCAGGCCTCGATGATCCACCGTCACAGACAAATATAGAAGCTTAATCCCTGTGTCTCTGCGGGGAGGGACGCAGCGGCAGGGCTTCCTGTGGACGGCTGCGTGGCTCTGATGCACCACACAACAAAAGAGGACGGTGCTACAACAGGTGCAACTGAAAATAAACACATATTCAGGGACAAAAAGTGCAGCTCTCGTTCAGGTGCTGTTAAAATAAAAAATGTATTTTCCAAATTAACTTCAACAATAATCCAATAAAATATATTTGTATGCAACTGAACGAGAGCTGCACTTTTTTGTACTTGGAAAAAATGAGACTGGGTAGTCCATCCCTCTTAGTGTTTAGTCTTTGTTGATCCAGTTTTCTGTCTGAGAGGGAAGATTAGAGAGAGCCAGGACATTTGACCTCTGACCTGCAGGGCTTCATGTGGGTCCAGAGTTGGGGGTCTTAACCTCTACACCATCTCCGGACAAACATGTCTGACCAGCTGAGTGGAGAGACACTGCTGAAGTGTCCTTGAGCTACACGCTGAGGCTGTTACGTCAATCATTTAACAGGCCATCCTTGACTTTCCCTCGGTACTTGGTGATATGTAGCTCCATACATCACGCGACTAGCCACTTGCAGAGCAGGGGGCGGGGCCAGAACAAGAGGCGGGGTCCGAGGGGGAGCACAGTGTTTGGAAACAAAACGCACTTGCCCGTAAGCAGGCCTGAAAATAATTACACAGAGCAATGAGTAATAAAATATTGCAGATGAAGTAATTTCATGAATAAGTCTAAATCCTCCAAATATAGTTTGTTTACTTACACGTAGCTTGTTCCGCCGTGGTGGGTCATACACAGGAAATGACGGACGATCAGAATGCATTCTGGGCAAGATGCACTCCTAAAGTGTACTTGGTTGTTGATGGGCTCCCTCAGCCTTCAAAGGGTCGATCTCAGAAAGTTCACAGAGTTATCAGAGTAAATGATGGCATCGGGGGGAAGTGGATGAGGGCAGTACCACAGCCCTGCTGGTTTTCTATCCTACCAGCTAGTTCATTACATTCACCTGGTGTAGTCAGGGGCTGAATGTGACCTGGGCATCAACTACCAGGTCAAATAGAAAACCAGCAGGGCTGTGGTACTGGAGGACCAGGGTTGAGAACCACTGAGCTACAGCCTTTTGAAAATGGAATGAACTACTCTTCCCATACAGCATTGCAAGTGACATCATCGATTCCCTTCCGCTCATTTTCAACAGTGATGCTAATTAATATAATAATATAATATAACACTAAATGCTGATCTCTAATGATTTTCATCATGTCTGACAGTAAAACCACTGATACAGGTTGCTAGCCGACTAATGTTGCTTCGCTACCAACCATGCACAACTTTGGAGCTGGTAATGTTTCTATGGTGACGATTGGTGGGAATGTGCTAAAGCTTGTGGGTAGTGTAGTATTTCACAAGGAACTCAGGAATAAAACAAGATCTCTTAACAACAGAGCTGAAATCAGATTGGTGGTTTCTACAGTATCATATATAGTCGCTTCACAATCTGACAGCTGATGGTAAGTCTGCCTTACACCGTTAAAACCGGTGGCTAATAATCAAATTCCCTACTTCCTGAGCCTGATGTTTCGTCTCTGTGGTAAAGTGTGTCAAATCAAATCAAACTCTGTGTTTGGCAGCAGATCAAATCCCAGTTGCTGCACTCTGAGTTAGTTGGAGATGTGAGTGATGTTAGACCGAGGCAGGAGCGGATCTGCGGAGGCCGTGCTGTAGTCTAAACCAGGTGACGCGTTATGGGGCAGCAGCCGGTGGCGAATTTGGAGCAGTTTGCCGTCAGAGTGGGCCGTCCCATCCCCGTTTCCCGTCTTTGTTAATCTGTGAGGTTGGAGGCGTCAGCGTGTCTCATCAGCAGATAGACCTCAGCTCTGCTAATTAGTCCGTCACAAAGACAGAAGAGAAACCAGCCTTTAGTTAGTCTTTTCTTCCTTTTCTTCCTGCACAGCGAGTCTCTGGTCTGGACTCTGTGGGTCTTGGTTCTCCAGAGGAGGTTTCATTAGCTGTGAACAGTAGCAGGTGTGACTCCATTCAGATCTCTGGGGGGTTACTGGGCCAAAGCTTTGACGTGGATGATTTAGTATGCAGTCAGAAATAGTAGGCTGCACCTCGTCGTCTGAAAATGTATACCCACGACTTGTGCATGTTCTTCTCTCCTTGGTCCATTCTGCTGTAGTAACGGGATGCAATTTCATTTTGCTGTCATTCATCAAGATTAGCAAATGCCTTACAAACCCTGAAGACTGCTTGCAGATTACCCTTTTGCTTTTTTGTCTGAAATGAAGAATTAGTGTTAAAATCATGCTGTGCTGGTTGTGAAGTCTGTAGGTCAGAAAGGAACCTACACATCCAAATGTGTATTAACATTATAGGAGACGTGGTAAGAATGAGCAGGTGGTTCTGTGTAGCTCAGTGGCTAGAGCAAGGCACTAACACTGCCAGGGTTAGGGGTTTGACCCTCACCGCGGCCATCTGTTCTAAAAAGGTGGTGTAAATGTGCGTTCACACTGAGCAACACGACCAGTCCGCGCCGGTCCGTCCATATCCTCCAGCGACCGGGGAAACTCAGCTGATGTGTTGACGCTCTACAAGCTCGACGCCGCGGCTGAACTTTTCACGGTCAACAGCCGTCAATAGCCAATCAGATTTCCTTGTTTACCAACTGATGTGGTTTAGTTTCATGAACAATAGTTGGAAATGGAGGAGAAGTTGATTCGAGACGTCCAAAGTTCCCAGTTCTTTTGCTCTCTTTCATTAGAAAGACACTAGGAATAAACATCTCAGAAACTATGCTCGGAGAACGGTTGATCCATCTTTGGGGTCGATGGGAAGCTCTGAAGGAGTTCTTTCTGTTTATTTTCTATTAACACGACCTTATTAGTGCTTGCTAGCTAGCTATGTTAACTCATCAAAACAATGTAACATCATGAAAGGCAAAACCAGAGCAGCAGAAATACCTGATTTGCCTGTTTAAAACTTTGTAGCTGCAGACGTACATAGATGCAATCTGAGCTTCTGGCCACGCCCACAATCGGTCAGAATAGATGGAGTCATCAGCCAAGTCGCTCAGTGTGAACCCAGAGCCAAGCACTTTGGATGAAAGTGTCCACTAAATTATATATAAGAGTCCTCAGTGCTCGGATAGTGAATAGGGATGTGAATCCTGAGCGCTGCATCAGTACAGCTCTGTTCATTCAGTGCTTGGATTGGTGATCGCGTTCACATCAATTCTACAGACATCCACGGATTTAAATAATTATAATAATAATAAATATGAGAATATTTGTATCATTAACAATTACGTTTCACATTTATAGTCATGATTCTACGAGGCATCGTGACAAAATAAATAAAAGCACAACACGAACACTGCAAATGGCAGTGAATAAATAAATCAGCACTAAACTCAGTCGCTTGGATATATAGACATAGTGGAATAGAATGGACACATCTACATTCTGTAAATAAACATGTGAATATCCATAACTAAAATATATCATATGGGCATACATAGTATAGATAGGACCTATCAAG
Source organism: Acanthochaenus luetkenii (assembly GCA_900312575.1). NCBI lineage: Eukaryota > Metazoa > Chordata > Actinopteri > Beryciformes > Stephanoberycidae > Acanthochaenus > Acanthochaenus luetkenii. Next base: position 9,147 of record OMOT01061178.1, on the reverse strand, counting down.
ATACTCATGTATTTAAAAATAAAAATAATTTACATTTGTAGTTTTCTTCAGTCTTGTCTGCCCGTCCATATTTGTCTGAAATGCTGATCTTTCCCAGCAGTTTCTGATTGCTCATCAAATGAGCATGAAAGTCTTTGCGAGACGTTTCTTTGAAATTGTATTGTACTAAAAGTGACTCAACAGACAATTAACAACTTGGCATTGTATTCAACGTGCTCGCTCAGTGAGGAGATACTCAGTGGGATGTGCAATACAAGTTCCAGTTCATTTATTTACAGCCCTTTATCACAGCATGTCTCAAAGGACTTTACAGAAGTTCAGGTTTGTTTATTTGTCATTCCAACCATATCCATATAAACATACACATACAGTAGAATGACGTTTCTCGGCACAGGGTGCAAATGCTATACTAAAAATAGCTACTATAGAGAAAAGGAGCCAACTAGATCTAACTGAGCAACAATCAATAGAATTACAGAATAGTTTAATACAAACTGGTAACTGTGCGTAACACCAGTGCACCTTATACAACATTTTAAATCGTTGATGTGTAACGTTACACTTATGGAACGAAAAACAATATTCAAAATGATAATTTTGGGGGGAAATGGTCGGTGGAACAAGCAACGCAGAAACCCGGACATTTGAAGGAATTAATTGAAAACAGACAGACGGACAAATGTTTTAGGACCCAGAAAGAGTAAAAGAGGACATGTCCAGGTAAAAGAGGACGTTTGGTCACTAGTATTAATACCGTCTTGTTCTCTGTTGTTATTGTTGGTTTTATTTTCTTTACCTTGCTTAGTTTGCACATTGTAAGAGCCAGTGGAGAAACATTCCACTGCTCATCTTACTGGTATGACGCTGCATGTGACCAATAAAACCTTCTGTTTTGTACACGGTCCTGTGGTTTCATAAGGATCTGGTGAGGCGTTTCTGTATGTAAATTAAAGTCCACGAGAACGCGCCTTCAATTTAAGAATCAGTGGCGTTCCTCATTGGAGGATCAGCTGAGAACAGTTTAGAGTGTTAAGAACACATTTCCACGCGTTCATGAATCCGGCGGGGCGGTTTCTTAAATATCTTCTTACAAAGTTCGTAAGAAGATATGTATGAAGACACAGAATGAGGTCCATTGTGAGCATCAGAGACTGATCTCCAGTGTAGTCCTTCTGACAAGTGAGGTCATATGTGAGGAAGGTTGCATTCAACATTAGCAGTAATGTGAGAATTTACATTGGAATTAAATGACAGTCATAATCAATTACAGTCATTGTGTGTGTTTGGAGTGTTTACCAGCCCATACACACAGAATAATCCCGGTCCAATCAGGCGCTGTGAAAGGAATGTCTGTTTGCTCTGCCATCACATCCCGGCCGGAGGAGAGGCCATGTGGAAACAGTTGGTGCTATTGTTTAACTGTACAGCAACACAGAGGAAGCTGTGTGTGTGTGTCTCAGGGTATCCACGGATCCTTAAAAAGTCTTAAATCAGTTATTATAGGTCTTATTTCTTCACCATGTAATGTCAGGGTTCTCAGATGAATCCAGAAGAGGTTAGTAGAACAATCTGCATCCTGTCTGCTTCACTGAACACAGTTGGACTTCATGTTCCTTAACTATGAATTTCCTGCTGTCCTTTTTCTTCTTCTGCACATTTATAGTTGCACAACTTTCATCATCTGTGTTCAGACAGAAACAGGCTGGTTTAGACAGCTTTGTTTCTGTGTCCTGGTCTGAAACTCAACAGATACCCTGGTATAGCACAACAAGTATGTGTGTGTGTTCATCAGGCAGAACAGTATTTAGTACATTTCTGTATTTGTGTTGGAGGCCAATCTCACCGCAGATTAAGATCCATACAGCAGCCCCTCGGCATGCTGGGAGGTCTGGAGGGCGGAGCTTCAGCCTGCCAATACCTGCCTGTACAAACCTGTGGGAATACTGGGACCAGTTCTAACCTCTGTCTGA